>JAOBYE010030901.1:0-22623 GCA_025403585.1 Parazoanthus swiftii | reverse complement strand
TCCATCCCCCCCCCCCTCCCCCCCCGCCCCAAAAACCGAGTAAGAAAGAAAACTCCCACCGCCCAGTTAATCAGAAACTACAAAACGACTGGACCCATCCACCCAAATGATACACAGTATATGTACCATCAGGAATTTTTCATTTTACGTTGGAATGTTCTTTGTGGTTGTTTCTGGAAGAAAGTAGCCTTCAACTTCTCCCTTACAAGATATAAGTTTTAAAACTTATTTAAATTCAGCAGAGGGTATGGTTATGTACCATATCAAAACTGGTGCATGGACACCACGTATGGTTACAACACTCACTTGGGTGAAGAACACAGATATGTGAGTTTCACTGCCTAACAACCATATCGGGTATTTTGGAGACTTGAGAAAACTTCCAACCTGTTATAAAGCAATGTATCATTGCATAGTTAATAGAGCGAAATGGTTATGAAACTCGGCCAGTTTCTTTGTTATAGGTTTTTGTTCTCTCTGTCTCTTTTGTTCGTTGGCCTTGACGGTGCACAAAACACAAAAGGTATTGTAATGCATATGAGCAACTATCCAGTAAGATTATTTGTGCTCACACATTGAACAAAGAATGTGCACTGACACGGTTCGTTCAACCTAAGACAAAGCAACTTTGTACATTCCTTTTGAAGTTTGTCGAGCTTCACAACCAGTTAGTTATATGAGCTATGATCATTTAGACACAGTTTATTTCAAAGATTTCTAAAGGACCCTCCTGCTCTAAAGCTGCCAGTTTGGGAAAAAACGAAAAAAATTCTATTACGTCCTTTCTTTGTAATTATTTGTTTGATTTTTTTCAATCTCAAAGTCTTAAATTTTCATTCCAGTTGTAGTTAGTTTGTATCGTATCAACCCTCTATCAGTTCTATCTTTCAAATGCCAATAAACAAGAAATCGGATTCCAAAATTATGCATGACAGGTGCATTTGGACTGTCCATTACATCAGGACTGCTGTTAAACATATACAGTTGTTCTTAGTACAGTTGAACGTTTTGGATTATTTAGATTTTAACTTATCGTCATTTCTGAAACAACCATTTGTTTCCCCACTGTTTGACCCTGAAATCTCCAAATATGATCGAAACTTTAAAAATACAAATCTTTTAGAAACACCTTTGGTTAAGGTTGATGAGAAAAACTGCGAATGCTTTTTGAGTTACGCTATGTACAACAAGAATGTGCAAAAGATTCTTGTGTTCCCTTCACTCCCGCCAAGTTTATCAACATATATCTTCTCCTTACATAATGGATATAGTTATGTATATCTGT
This sequence comes from Parazoanthus swiftii, assembly GCA_025403585.1. Taxonomy (NCBI): domain Eukaryota; kingdom Metazoa; phylum Cnidaria; class Anthozoa; order Zoantharia; family Parazoanthidae; genus Parazoanthus; species Parazoanthus swiftii. The sequence goes on along the minus strand of JAOBYE010030901.1, from coordinate 21,338 downwards.
TGAAATGTACATATAAATATATGTACATGTACATGATTATACACCTCTTATTAGCTTCGTTTGCTCGGTCCGTACGGCAAGTTATGGATCCTCGTTTTTTCCTTCCTTTTTTCATGGCTCGCGCGCTTCCGAGCAAATGAGGCAAATAAGATGTTTATTATATGGCCTTGTTAATTATTTGAAGCAAGTGAAGCTGTAAATGGCAGCCGCTCCGTATGGCTACTTCAATACGGATCTGAAATGGACCAATCACAGCACGCGAAATCAGCCAGCCATATAATAGGTATCTGTATAACATATGATATTTATTCATATACATGTATATACTGATTGGCTTCGAGAATATGAAATTTATAATACACTCAAAACTCTATGAAACTTAAAATTCTCCCAATCTTTTAAACGGAAATATTTGGAGACAAGTGGTCAGCGCTTTTAAAAGTGAAAGGGTGGAGACATCACAGATTCGATTATGCATATCCCTACAAAAAACAAACATCCAGAAATCCTGTTTTTATTGCCTCACTTACCTCGCAATATCTTAAGGCCTCAAGAAGTGTTAAATATCCTAAAGTTGACTGTTCTGGAATCCCCTTTAGTTCTGTGCAAGGGTTACAAGTACTTTTTTAGATATAATATTGTTTGTAACAGTATGTAAAAAAATTACAACATTGTTCATTTCGTTTCAAATCTCTTTCAAGTTACTTGACTACTGTCTATCTTCATCAACAGGATAATTGTTATAAATTCAACGTCAAAACCAGAAACATGGTACTGTTGTGCATCAGATTAAAGAAATCATTATGTAACTTTATGGTTGCAGTCTCTTGGAAATTTATATCCTGTTCAGACCTAAGTTCTTTTCCATTTGTGCCCATACTGTATCGGTATTATTCACTTTCTTCTTTGGCAGAAAACTAGGACATCGCGATTTCAGCAGTTCAGGAAACTTGAAAATTACAGCAACCTTGATTAAATTGCAACAGTTTGTACGAATCACTATGTAGTATTCACAAAAGGTAGCTGCATAAACTCACAACAGCTAAATTACTTGCAGTAACTGTGCACAAACCATTCAGCGAAACATTGAAAGTATCCAAAACTGGTATAAGTTTGTCCTTTGTATAAATTTTGTAATACACAAATTTCAAGACATTTTTTCAAACGAAAAAATGGAGCTGAAAGAGACTATTATTTTCTTTTATATTTGTTGTCGTTTTACTGTTTTTTTTGGGGGGGGGGTACACAAAAAGGCACAGTTTTCAGACAGTTGGACAATGAGAAATGCACAATAAAGTGACGATGTAGTTTGCTAAAATTAGAAAAAGAGTTTAAATTGTGTCAAAGTTATCACGACTAGTACTCTTGGTGTTGAAGAACAGACTTGTGAACTTGTGAATTTAGAAGTCAAAAGACGGTTATGTAGTCATTAGTTTCATGACTGCACACTAACAGAACTACAGGCTACTAACCGAATCCTGATACATCCCTGTTAAGGTCCCAAACATTAGACACAGCATGACCTGTTAACATCAGATTGGTCAGAGCTTGGCTGCAGGAATAAAAATTGACAGTATAATTATACCCTTAATACTGTACTGTGCAGATACAATATGAAGTATATATATATATATATATGTACAGTTCCATCTCCACACTGACGAGTGCAGGGTTATCATCCCTGTACGAAACAGCGTTGTCTGTAAAATAACGAGAACCTGAAAAACCAGTTTCAGCGTATGCTATCTTGTGGTTTATGTATATATATATGTGTTAGTACTCCCAATAATACATTTTAGGTTGATATAAACAAAACACTTTAATCTTGAGGGAACAATAACTTACAGTAAACTGTATGAACATCCAAGGAAATTTCTTGGCAAAATTACTCATGACAAACAATATTCTTGAAAGTCTTCCCTTTGTTTGAAGCATGTTGCACTTACTGTAATTTTTGTTTTCAGTTAATTTTAACTATGGTAGTTATTTTTTAACTAAGTAATAACTTTTTAATTGGCTAATTTTTTTCTTACTAGATTATTTTTTCTTTTAAAGTTTTTAAGTAATTTTAAATTGCTGTCAGTAAATTCACCTCCCCTACTGTTTCTACTCAATCCCTCTCCCTTAGGCTTTGCTCCCTTTTCCACTTCTCACCCTGTACTTCGTAGTGCATAATACCGATCTAAGTTGGAGTGAAAGAATTAATGTAAACACCATCTAGAAAAAAAGGCAGTAACTCATCATGGTACATGAGTTTAAGCTATCCCTGAAATTCAGTGACACAGGAAACTGGAAAGATTTGAACTTCGATCACACTTCACACATCTCTTGATTACACCTGTAGTATAAATTAACACAAACCTTCCATGCCCAAAATTTTGATCCACTAATTGGTCCTCAGGATCTTCTATCTCTAACTTAATATTATGTATACCCTAGAAGGGAATAATAATGTTTGATTAACGCTACAATTATAGACAATGAAACATCCACTAGTCTAAACATCTGTGCATATGAACATGAACATGTACACGTACAAGTATGAGACTGAAGTAGGGTTTGGAGGAGGGGTGGGTCCAGGAAAGTAAAAGCCATTGAAAAAAGGGGTCCATAGCGAGATGTTTCTGGTGGTTGGTTGCTCTATACAAAGAACACCATTAGTCCACTTTTGTATTTTGTTGCTTTCTTTTCTTGTCATGTTTTAACCAAAATAAATTAATGTTAGTGTGTGGAAATGTTTTAACATACTTTTTTAGACTACAGAATCATTTTAACAGTGTTAGCTTTCAATAGCCCATTTCTGAATTACCCAGGTCGAGGCTAGGTGCTCACTTTTTATACATTTGTTGTATTTTTGAGCACTTGGCCTCGATTCGATGCTTTTGTTTGCCGACAGTGGAGCGTAATTCAGAAATGGGCTATTGGGTGTTAATTAAATATTAAATAAATACCAATAAAGATACTTACTGGACGAGGTATAATGTATATACACAACTCTGTCTAATATAGAGTTAATTGAAAGTTTGAATTTCCAGTTATTCTCACAGGTATGTGCTTTTAATTTTATCTATTCAACACCAAATTGAGGTTAACCCTTTCAGCCCCAGGCAATTAATCAACATCTAACTTCTCCTCACAAAACTCAAACAAAATTATAAAACAGGCAATGAGAAATAAGGAATTGATCAAGTAGAATAAGCTGTTGAAGTTGAAAAGCCAAATTCTCTCAAACTGCTTATACAGAAAGAGTGGAGCTCAGTTGGGAGAATTTACCATCACACCATTTGTCGTGTTTGGGGCTTAAAGGGGTGACACTATAAAAATAAGACACTGATCTCGAGTGAATTATGCTCAACTGCCAACAAACAAAAGCATCGAGTTGAGGCCAAGTGCTCAAAAATACAACAAATATATAAAAAGTGAGCACCTAGCCTCAACTTGAAGGTTTTGTTTGTGAGCAGTGGAGTGAAATTCAGAAATGGGCTATTGGGCAAGACCAGAGCAGGAAACAAATGAAGGGAAAAAGAAAGCCTGTGGGTGGATGACATAGGACATGACGGGACATTCAAATAGTATAATGAGAAGTGTTCAAAAAGGATTTTTAAGTTACCTAAACCCTGCCAGCATGAGGTTAAGGAAACTCACCTTTGTAAGGATTACTGAATACAGAAACAATAAAACACCAAACTGCCCTTCAAACAGCTGCAAATTCTTCTTTATCATTTTTCTCATTCCATCATCACTTGGACAACAAACCTGACTGATCAAAACACAAAACTGTTGTTTAGAACTTGGGGAATGCAGTCAAAATTGACCAATGCCAAAACAATTATAGGGTGTATTTTTAGAAGGACCTGCCAACTGAAGTTGCCATGAAAACAAATATTTTTTCAATGAGATTACAAAGGTTGATAAGTTTTTACATCATTCACCAGATAACAAAAACTGGCACAAATCCATCAGGGTATACAGCAAAATAAAAGACAGTTGGGAGCCACCTAAAAAAGAAAGACCTGTCCACATCAAATATCAAACAAGTTTATGCCAATCTGTTACAACTTTTACAGTTCATAATCACTTACAACATTATTAAACACTTTGTTTAGTATTTACAATTTTAACCCAATTTACAAATTAAAGCAGTACCATGTCCATTTACTAATAAATAACATACTGTATGATTATAAATGAAGAGGATTGTGTTGTGAACTTATCATAACATTTTCAGGGGTGTACAGTCCTTGGAGCAAATAAGTTCATGTCATTCTTGCTACACTTTGAGCTGCAAGCTATAAAATCATACCTGAGTGATGAATGAAAATTATCGCTGGAGAATCTTCTCAATTCTTGAGAGCACACTTTCTTGTGATATTCTGCAGTCTTTCCAGATTCTGTTTTAAAATGAGGCAATAAAAATTGAAAACATAAAAAGATGAATTTTGTAATAATATTAACTACATATTAGCCTTAAGCCCTGGCCAAATATAGATGCAAGTCTCTGCAAGTCAGTGCAAGTTTTAAACTTGCGTTCAACCTGCATTTCGATTGGCCAAGAAATTGGAATGAACTCTTACTTTACATGCTGACACTGCAGACCATAAAGACTCCACCTAAATTATGTAGGACTCCTCTAACGAACGAAAGAGTGCTCAAGATCTGAGACCCCTGTGGTAAACTTCTCCTGAAAACTTTATTGACCAACTGTACAATCCCCATGTACAGTTATGAATGTACATGTAGTAATACAGCATGACATGCAGAGTTCTCCTGAAGGGCCGGCGACCGGCGTTTCTCGCCGTATAGTTGACTTGATCATGTTGGCTACAAGATTTGTAGATTGTAGAATTCAAAATTTTCTGTGGAGCATGCCCTTAGACCCCCCTAGAAAGCTCATGCCTTCAGTTCTCTTTTTCTCCCGACTTTATCTTTGTCTCCCTTTACTATGCCTCGTTTGGGAGAACCCTGGATATGTGTATCTATATGTTTTGGCTCACAAGCCTTACCGGAAATGCCACTTCTATTTCTAACCAGTTGAACTTGTACCTGGACTGTTGTCAGATGTGTGCTGTCCAACGCTATCTTCACTCTCTTGATCACTCAACTCTGGTCCAGTAATTAGGTGATCCCGAAGAATCACCAGAACAAAATGATCACCTTTTGATAACTTGAGGATATCAAAAAGGGCCAGCACTAAAAAATCTTGTGCTTGATCACCTGTAAAAGATAAAAAAATAATATAACAGTTTTAGGTGCAGAAATTGTGTGTCAACCAGCTTAGGGTAAGATCTAAGCTTTTGGCAAGGGGTATAAAATTTTAAGGTTTTGTTATAATTTCAGTAATTAGTAATGTGAAGATATTATTAATAGTACCAGTCTCTTAAATTCTATATCATCAAAATTTTATATAATTAATAAAAAGAGATAATTATAAAATTAATGTACTATTTAATTGACCCTTCCAGCCCCAACCAGTTAATCAGCACATATCTTCTCCTTGCATTATCTACAAAAACACATTGTTTGGTTAATATACACATAAGAAAAAACAATCGATCATATACAGAGTACATAGTTAACTATCACCGACGATAAAAAGTAAAAATCTCACAGTCAACCTGTTCACAAGGAAACTATAGCCAGTTTAGGAGAATTCTGATCAGCAACATGCTGTATGTTGTGTTTGAGACTAAATTGGTTGAAGGACATATGAAAAATACTATATATTTACAAAGAAATCAATAAGTTTATAGTCAATTGCAGTAGATCATTTACCAATAAAATATATTGCACCACTGACAGATGATGAACAAACCTGCCAACTGTCTCCAATTCTCCAACTCAATGGACTTTTCATCAGAAAACAACATGTTCTTCATCAGGTAAGCCTACAAGATCATTAATATGCTGTAAGTATTATAAAATTACAATATATACTTCATAAACCATAAGCTTGGTTAGATATCAACATCAGTTTGCAATTTAGTTGTTAAGGCTAGACCTCGCAATTTAATTTCCTGATTTACAAAAATGGAGAACTCAGATTTTCCAAAAATTCAAATAAAATCCAAAACCCATCTAAAACTGAAAATTAATAAAGAAAGGTAAGAACATTTCCTGGGTTGTAAAAAGTGCAGTACATCTGCCACTTTTAAATTTAATGATCTGTAGCACGACTTTGAAAATAACTTGTATGAATTATATTATACCTAAAGGTTTGATTTAAACCAATACTTACAGTGATTTATTGATATAGACAGTAATGGTTTTGTACCAAGTTCTATGTTAACATAATTTTATTGTATGACATATTCTTCAACTTTTGCTTTTATTTGGAGTTCATTCCTCTCTCCTACCATACATTTTTGAACTAAAATTAATGTTCATAAAACAGGAAATTAAAATTGGTCTGGCCTAAACTGGCAAAAGCAAACAACACATTCAAGTGCTACAGTACATTGATTAACCCCTTTTATTGTATACATGTAAATGAATAGTTATAAATTATACATTTGTATAGGTCTAAGGCCATTGTAAGTATTTCCTCATTTTAGAAAGACCTTGACAATTCCTATAGAAATAAAATGCAGAACTAATTTGTACACTGTTCTGCTTTAATTTGTTCTGGAACCACTTTGACCTGCCAAAACCTATTGTAATATGAATGCCAGCTAAAACCTTGTCTTGCTAAATTAATACGTGGCTCTTGTTAGCAACCTGGGCCACCTCATGGTTCAAAACATAATAACGACCTTGCAAATAGTCAGTACTGAAAATAATAATTTTTTTAGTTATTTATAGCTATATTAGCATTTATTGTCTTTGTCACACATAATAACATAGGGAAAGAAGCTGATTTCTTGTTTCTAAATGAAAGATACATGTAGAACTGATAAAGGATTGTCATGATACAGGTTTGACATGGTACATATCAATATTGTTAGCTGACCTGCACTGCGGCTATGACTGCACATGGACCCCCTTGCTCTTGCACCAAGGCACTTGGTTCACCATCACTGAACACAAACCCTAGTAGGAGTGGAAAGGAAACTCTTCCAGCCCCAAACCAACAATCAATGTATTTCTAAATCCTCCTAAATGGTAACCATCTATAATTTCAAATGATGCATGGTTTGGGGTTTTATCACAACACTTTCATACACAAAGTACTAGGTGTGGATTTATAACTTGGCTGTCTTTACATCAACAATAAAATATACCTTCCATGCCCAGGTTCTGTTTAATACAGTGATTAATAAGCATCACATACATGTGAAATGGCAAGTGGCAGGAATAGAAAAGAGACACAAAATTCCTCAAAGTAATGCTTGCTCAGACTGCATTGCATTCCCTATCTTCTCTTGAGTATCAAAAATAAGAAGCTTCAAAGGAAAACTGGACTGTTATGCAATCTAGTCCATTGGGAAATTTAGATGCGAGATCATTTCTACCATTTGCCGATCTACATTTACGTGGTGCATAATCTCCCTAATACATCTGACACATTAGATAAAAATTTGGCAAAATAACGATGCTCCTTTTCACAAACTTTGAACCTACATTCCTACACCTCAGATACCTTTATTTCCTACATCTTTGATACATGTACTCATAGATCCCAAGTGACCCATGTCTGGCAGGTCAGACCTGCATTATGATTATTTTGAACACCAAAACCCAACAACATGTCAGGCTAGTAAAGAACCCACAATAGCTTTGAGATTCAACAGATTTATTTGCACTAAATCTGTCAAACCTGATTGTTCATGTTGTTAACTTTCACTTTTAAGTAACTTTCAGAAAATTGATGTGTTGGGGTACACCACTAGCCGGCATTAGGTCTCAGAACGCTGCAAATTTTCATTTGATTTTCTTCAAAATAGTCTCAAAGGGCAGGAACTGGCGTTTCAGAGATTCCTATTAGAAACTTCGAGTCCTCGAAGCGAGTACTCCCACGGGTGATAAGCAATGACTCATTCAATGAGCCACCTAAAAGTGAAACTTCAACTCGGGACCTGTCAGTCACACGGTGTCGCCAAATGACACTTTTATTTTCCCCGTGATTCCACATTACGTTGTTCAAGTGAATCAGTTATGGCTAAAGTAAGTCTACAGCAGGGAATCCGTTACAATTTGTAGTTTTAATCTGTAGCCATAACAGTCTCGGACTGAAGAGTGACGTGAGCTACTAGTTGAAAATACACGGCAAGCGTGAATATAATACATTTAAAATACCCATTTAACAATATATGTCATCAAAGTTGAGTTTCGATACCTTGAGACCATCGCCGAAGCAAGTCTTCGTTTACAGTTTGACCCCAAACAAGTTTCACAACCTCGCTAAAATCTGACTTGTCTTCCGGCTCTGAAACTCCAGCTTCTTCTTCGAGAGCCGCCATTTTGAATTTTACCCGACATCCTTCGCGCGTCTGGTGGCCTGTTGTGGTCAGCGGAGCTCATTTCTGGGCAGCCATTTTCTTCCTTGATCCCGGCAGTTTTTTTTTGCAAAAAGCAGTTGATTTGTGTGGAGTTATTGGTACTTTTATCAGTTATACCACGTAAAAATGGCTGCTGGCGTAAAAGACATCAACTTTGATGATTTAGAAGCCGAGGAAGTGGAAGTTACATCGGCTGTGTTGATGGGGGCCGCGCACCATTTGGGTCAATACTGTGACAAGGACTTCAAGGCTTTCATGGGGTGTCGATATGAAGCAAAAGACCCGAGAAAATGCCTCAAGGAAGGGAGAAAGGTCACCCAGTGCGCTCTGGAGTTCTTCAAAAAGCTGAAAGAAGATTGCAATGATGTGTTCACGAAGCACTGGACTTGTTTGGATTACAACAACCAAGAGTTTGCTTACTGTCGGGAAACACAGAAGAAGTATGATAGCTGTGTACTAAATAAACTTGGATTGGAATGCAATCAACCTGTACATCTTGCTCTAAAAGACTAGATAAATATTGGACTGTTTGATCAAGAAACAAACTGGTTACTTTTAATGGTTTTGGTGAGGTAAATGTAAGAAATTACAGTATTTTCAGACTGCTCTCTGATTGGACCTGTCGATCCTGGGGTTCCTGGCCAAGATCAAGATTCAAGGACAGTCAGAACACTCTATCGCACTGATTTCATGGCACTTGTAAAAATACTGTGAACATATTTTTTTCTGAGTGTTTGATTTGCCTAGAAATTTTGCTAGTCAAGGGTACTTGGAGTGTAATAAAAATATCAAACATTTTGTACTGTTTTCTGTTGTCAGAAAAAGGTCAAGTTTGCAGTTATCACAAACTAATAAAATCGGTTAAATGAAGACTGTTTGGTAAAGTGTAAATTCTGCACTCCAAGTGTGCAAGTGCAGAATAAGTAGTAACATAGAAATGTCTACAAAAAATTTAGTTTTTACTTTGCAATAATTTTACCTGTACAAGGCCCGTTTGCAGTTCAAAAATTGGTACATTAATTAATAACATGCTCTTCTCAACAGTGTTTATAGTTTGTATATATCTATTACAGGTTTTTCTGTAGGAGTTGTGTAGGAAGTTGAGTATTCTTGAAGGAATTATTAATTCTAGATGCTACACAGATTCTTATTTTAATAAGCTTTTGACTTTACAGCGATGATCAGGTCACATGATCTGTCACCATGGCCCAATTGGTTCACAAGAGGATCTGCATTAGGGTGCACAGATTGACACTGAACAGGGGATAGGAAAGATTTATTGTGTCATAGATGAGGTGGCACAGATCTTGGATAGGTTGATCAGGTCACAGATCACTTGACCTGATCATGCAGCAATCACATCACTGTGAACAAGACCTTAGCGAAAGTCAAAAGCTTAGTCAAACTAAAATCTCTGTAGTGTCTAAAATTAATAATTCCTTCAAGAACATATGTATCTACATTGTCTAAAATAATTGACAATATCTGAAGGTAATCATGCCAAATGTAAAGTAATAGAGTTACTTTAAAAGTATAAAAGTAACATTCAGTTCTTCTGTAGGTTCCTAAAAAGTCTTATTTTACCCTACATAAATTTATGGCCTTTGAAAATTTTTGCTGGAGGTCTTTAAAAAGCACTGAAGTTGAGTTTTTACACACAATCATATTTTGAAGCTCTTTTTTAAGCAATATATTCCCTTTTTCCTGGTTTTGTGGCATTAGCATTTTTTGAAAATGTGATCTTATGTTTCTAATTTGTAGCTGTTTCATTATCAGTACAAGTCTTTAGCTGGAGCTCCTTTTAAGTCTTCCTATTTTTAGGAAGAAAAGTGAATGAAAACCAGGAGAAATATCAGAAAAAAAATCAGGAGACCTGTGAGAGAGCAAAATGACAGAAAGCAGAGCAAGAATTTATTACTTCCAGTTAACTGGGAGGGAAATTAACTGGAGACCAGAAAGGGTTTGAACCAGATATGAAGGGTATACTTAGGAACAGGTTGTTTAGATCCCCCCCCCTGTGCCACAATACCAAGTTAATTTTAGTTGAACAGCCATCAAGATATTATATCTAATTCCAGCAACTAGACAAATTCAAATTACAGATGAATGGATTTGGTCTCTTATAACATTAAATCACACCTAAATAAACTGAGAACAAAAATAAGGAATTTTTAATTAGAATTGAATTGCTTTGCATGACCAAAAATGATACTACATTTTAGTTAAAGCCAAAGATTTCTTTTATAGGCAAAACCGAAATGAATTAGAAAATAAATTGCAAAGTCTCAGCTGGAAAAAAGTGCCAATCAACACTGTAGTTGCCATGACAACTTTCAATCCACAATTGACTTACCATTGCATTGTCTAAGTGTTTAATCCTTGCTTATTTCTGAAAGAAAAAGTCCACTTTGCCATTTCCCTGTCCCACTGCCCTATCCCATCCGTGATGCACCTTTCAAAAAATGAGTTGACTATTCAGACCCCTCACAAGACTAAAGGCGGCGATGATAATAGCATGGCTAATTGTAACCTCATTCCAGGAAACGAAACCCAGCAACTTTAAAAATACGTATCAAAATACGTCGGCGCCAAGTCCAATCTAACTAGTTCTCTCGGCGAAGAAAACAAAAAAATCTCTAATTGCACCAGTTCTATTTTTTGGAACCGTTAATTCGTTATTTGAAAAGAGTAATATGTTCGGCAACTTTGTCTTGTTTGAAATAATTTTGCCTTACTGCTAAGCTCCTTAGGCGACGGTAAATGTAAATGTCGCAATTGTTTACATTTGTATTTCGCAATGTTTTGACCTCCGTACCACGTGATTGCGCAACGAGCCCACGTGCGCGCCAAACACACAACTCATTCATCACAGACCATCAACATGGCGGATAGATGTCTTAGTTTTAGCCGCAGCCTGCGCTCGTACTCAGTAAGAGACCACTCGGAACTCATAACAACAGAATGCAAGACATATCACAGACGCTGGTATATCCTAGTCGTATTTTCTCTCTTGGCTGGGCTTCAGGCTTGTGTGTGGAATACGTGGGGCCCGATCACCGGTTCTGCCGAAGCGGTTTTTGAATGGGACGATGGTCAAATTGCGTTGCTTGAGAATTGGGGACCGATCACTTACATTTTGTCATTTGTGTTGTTTTCATGGCTTCTAGATGTCAAAGGTAAGATTTGTATTATGAAAAATATTTAATGAACTGTAACTAGGATGATCGTAATTCTGAACTCAACAATACAAATGCAACTTTGCAAGTAGACGAGTTGTGGCCTGTTTATATTTCGGTGTACGTACTTGAAGTCTGTGGGCAGCTTATTCAGCTGTTGATTTTTAAGATCATGAATTCAATCTTAACCCTAGTTTTAGTTTTAATTTCTCTTTTGTTCTCTATCTACCTTCTGCATATAGTTTGAATTTAAAGGCTGGACAACTTTTCGTGTTTTTTAGAAAGCGATACAATGGTCCTTATTGTCGGTAGCTATGTATTCAGTTTTTTTTGTTGCAACGCATACCTGTTCATTTGTTTTGTAGGATAGTATTTATATTTGATTACACGCAAAAGGCAGTAAACCAATTTCGAAACTTGGCGATTTGTTCAGCATCGTGACGGTTGCCTGTTTTGTTGGCGAATTTGTTTTTGGTTTTGCGGTACCTTCAGTTATTAATGCTGCGTTAATTTGCACATACTTTGTATAGAAATTTACATAATTTTAATATAGGTGTACTGTAATTGTACAATAAGATGTGTTAGAACAATGCTACTACCATCACTTTTGATATCTTAATTATAAAAACAATATGTTCTAAGAATAACAATTGCTGTTGATAAACGCCTGGTTAATAATTATGATATATTTTTAATCTAAAAATTGTTTTGAAAAAAATCATGAATTAATTGTTTTACTAATTTCCTAATAATTAAACATATTTTAATTATAGACCACCAATTGACTGGAGTCTTGAGTGGCCAGCTACTTAACATAAAATTGACTTCCAATAACTTGAACAATGAAAATGGTGGAAAAATTCAAGTTATTGGGAGTTGGAGTAAGTTATAGAGTAAAAAAATTAGTAAGAATATTACTTGAAGGAAAAATGATACGTTTTAGTTCCATTAGTATATTAGCTGTAGTAGAAGTTTTGAGTAATTATTGAGAGTGAACAGCTGTATTGTTATTTATGTTATTAACTTTGCGCTATATAATTTATATCAGCTTTGCTGAGGTTATACAATAAACAAAAGTGAAGTGAAGTGAAGCTGGTTATAATTGTTCAGGTCTTGTTCTTAAAACTACTGACTGCATATTATGCTACCATTAAATAAATTTTATGTAAAATCAGTAAATTAATTTTTGTATTATTGTTTGTTAATTTATTCTAACTACTTGTTACAGGTTTACGAATATCTGTACTGGTGACATCAGCCTTGATGTGTTTAGGATGTGGTTTGAGATGCATTACTACAAAACCTAACCAGGCAACTTGGTAAGTTTCATTGCAAATAATTTAAGCATCCAGTTATACAATTAGATAAAACTGTTGGACATTCCAAGAAATTCAGATGCATATCTTTTCTAGATTTTGAGCATTTGTTATAAATTCTTTTTCTATCATTTCTATCATCATTTGATCATTTTTTATAAGTAAATGTCTCCAGGGCCTAAATTTTTTTTTTCAAAAAAGGGAGAAATGCCCGGGGCGGGGGGAGAGGGTCATGTTTGGGTTTGACCCATGTATAAGATGCATTTCGAAGTGCTTGCACATGCATGAACATGGTTTAATGGGAAGCATCTGTTCTAAGGACAAGATGCTATTCTAAATTATGCCAATAGTGTTCGGGTGTATAACATAATTATGTGGCCAAATGGGTAGAGGAAATGGAGCTGAATGTGGAGGTGACTCATATGCATTGTACCTTCAACACACTGGGATGGGCTCTGTCCCTATTTATGCACAACAGCTGTTAGCACATTCCAAAATGGGGTTTTGAATGCATGTATCCTCAACTCTTCTTACCCATTCTTTATACTAGCAAATTGAAAGTGCAATACAGCTCAACTCACAGTAATAGATTGAAGTTTAGTAAGCAGAACTCTTTGTTCGGATCTGCATGATACTGCAGTGAAATTATTTTTTAAAATTTCAAAAAATTGAAGTGAAAAATTTTAAATGTGATCATTATTTAATAAAAAAGGAATAATTTTTTTGTTTCTCTGAGTGCTTGTTAATTAGTCTGTTGATGTAGCATTTTCTAGTCTTGAGACAATAAGCAAAACAGATCTGCCAGTAGACTGATTTACTTTATAGTTATTTTAACACTAAGCACTAGATAGTTTTAACAAGGTGATGAGTTGCTAAATTCTTTTAACCTGCCACATAACCATACCTTTCTTTAAACAAATTGGGAGAAATATTATGTACAATTCATCTTTAATAAGAAAGTTTTCTGTATGTGATCAGCTCTGTAATTCTGGTAACAAAATGGCTTGTGAATATTTTGTTATGATTCAGTTGTAAGGAGAAAAATAAAATAGATGTTAACAAATTGGTTTGGGATGATATTAGTTACATGTACCATGGCCATAATTTATTTCTTATGCACATTATCTATTTGTATTGTATATTGTGCTACAGGTTAATTCACACTGGCCAAATCCTGAATGGTTTTGCTGCACCTGTTGCTATGGGAGCCCCTCCTTTAGTTTCGTCAACTTGGTTTCCACCAAACCAAAGAGCAACTGCCACAGCACTGTCAACAATGACCAGCTATATGGGTATTTCAGTTTCATTCCTTGTGGGTCCCTTCATTCTAAACCCATCGGACACTGTTCCCAGAACCACTGTGGTGAATGCAACGAGCACTGACAGCCTAACACATGGCAATACAACAATGTCAAATGTCACTCGGAATGGTATGATTTTTAATTTTGGCAAATTTTTGCCATAGGTACAGTATAATACAATCAAGGTTTTACCTTCAAAACAGAATGTTTCACTGCCAAAGTCAGCAATTGTTTTTTCATTTTTATCTTAATGTTTCTATTTATTGTCTGACTACATTAGACAAGTCTATTAATTTTGTTTAAGCTGATCATCTCCTTTTGAAACACAAAAATTATACAATTATTGTAAGCTTATATAATATAAGTTCTGTACAAGTTTAATGCAGTTCCTATACCTCACCTAAGTTTAAAGGATTTTATTTTTGTATGACAACCTGGCAGGTCCTGTTTGGAGTGTTCATTATGAACCTTAAGACACTGATTTCTTTGAAAGTTTTAACAGTCTGAGTATAATCAAGAAACTCAAAGATGGCCGATATATTACTATTAGTTATCGTATCAATTTTTAACCCTTTAAGCCACTGGTGAAACATGACAAATGGTGTGATGGTAAACTCTCCCAACTGAGCTCCGTTCTTTCTGTATAAGCAGTTTAGGAGAATTTGGCTTTTCAGCTTCAACAGCTTATTCTACTTGATCAGTTCCTTATTTCTCATTACCTGTTATATAATTTTAAGTGAGTTTTGTAAGGATATGTTAGATGTTGATAAATTGCCTAGGGCTGAAAGGGTTAAAGAATTCAGCTATTTGTCACAATGTCTTATCAAAATTGAAAAGGACTGAGCTAATAACTAATGATAAATGGCATTCACTTGACTTTTTTGTCAAGGTACAAATAACAAGGCATGGGAGGCAGCTGTCAGCACGTCGCGGAGTAACATTATGCTGTATATGTACATTGGTGAGTGAATTATTGGGTACACTCAGTTGGTTCAAAAAGGGACTGATTGATCATACATTGTAACGTACAGCAGATCCTCTGTGTCAAAATATATATTGGTACCCCAAAACATATGTGCTATGAGTATTTACAGAATGATGTTTGATATAACATGATATATGGAGAAAACTAAAAAATTTGATGAAATTTTGTTTGGATTGATAGATTAAGAAATAAATGAATTTCTGGCGATGTCAAAATTTTCCAGGGGAGCATGCCCCTGGATCCCCCTAGCTAGAAAGCTCGCACCTTTGGTGCTCGTTAGCTAATGCTACAGCCGAATTATCCCAAATACTAGTATGCCCCACAATGCCTGTGTTGCACTTGAAAGTGAATTTTATTCAAAATTGATTTTTAACTAGGTCAATTCAAATTAAACTAGGTGAAAATAATTTCAACTAGATTTTTGGGTAAAAATGATTTTGAACTTGATAAAAATGTTTTCAACTGGCCTGATTAGTTTGGATGGATAGAAATAGTGTGTAGAATGAGAGAACAAGCAATTTATTGTAAAAGTTGCAGTTTTTTTATTATTGTTAATTTTAAGCATTGTTAATTATACATCATAAATAAATTCAGTATTTCGTTGCCACAAGAATAAATAAAGAGGTTTTTATCTCTCAGAGTTTGGCATCAGTGCAATCCTGTTCCTATGTACACTGCTGTACTTTCCTGCAAAGCCTCCTAAACCACCAAGCTTCACTGCCGCCAAGAAAAAGGTTGACTACTTTGAAGGAGCTAAGAAGCTTATGAGGTATGTGCAATTGCTGCAAACCTTCTGGAACTTTATCATCATGATCAGTAGCAGCAGCATCATAATCATCATCATCAACATCATGACTTATAAGCAGCATCACAATCATCGTCACCATCACCATCAGCATCTTCAGCAGTCATAATCATCAGCACCATCTTCATCATCACTACATGTAGATCCTTGAATGAACATTCATAAAGTTTTTCTCCATTTCTTTTCTCCTCTAGAAACTGTCAGTTCTGGATTCTAAATGTACTTTATGGCTCCACAACAGGTATGGAGACTGTAATGCAGTTAGTATAGTTTAGCATTAGTCTATGAAAGCAAGATGGAATATCTGTTTTTTGCAGAAAAGCTGTAGGGGATGAGTATAGGAATGGTGCTTGCCATATTGTAGCTGCCAGCTGGGAGGTGCCTGAGTCAAAGTTTCAACACCATTATTTTATTATAATTACTTTTTATGTTACAACTGTTCTACATATGAGTTATGGAGCAGAGGCTAGGGCAGTGGATAAAGTTTGTTTCAGAAACGTTACAGCATAATTACAAGTTCAGTATGATATAAACAATCTACCATAGTTTCAAGCCATTTTCTTGTGCAAGCATGCACCATCATTGAGACTGGATTTCTGTTTCACTTAATTTATATTTGTTCATACAATGTTTTTCCTTTCCAAACGTTGCAAAATTTGTAGTGAACAGTCAGTTAAGTATAGATCAAAACTAACTTCGCAAACGCACGTTGCCATAAACTATCCTGCAATTAAATTAACACAACATCTCTGCTGCCTTTAAGAGAGCCTCGGTTATGAATGACTACTTAGCGGATCTCTCTCGCTCTCTCTCTCCATCATGTAGGGGTGTTTAGCGGCTGGGGAGGAGTGCTTGCTGTTAACTTGCTAGCATTTAAGTTGGGGCAGGTAAGGAAGGACGGCCGGAGAAATTAGAAGCTCTAAAAACTAGTCGTAGTTTCTGCGGATGTTTCATGTCAAACACACTTTTTACATTGTTGCCTCATATCGCGTCATGATACGAAAGTTCCATATTTCTTTGAAGGCCGGTTCATGTTAAACTTATATGAGCAGTCAGAAAGTTCTCTTTATACAAGCTTATATAATATAGTTTGCATAACCTGCCGTTCAATCGTTATTTTCTATATCGAAGTAAAATAT
This sequence comes from Parazoanthus swiftii, assembly GCA_025403585.1. Lineage (NCBI taxonomy): Eukaryota > Metazoa > Cnidaria > Anthozoa > Zoantharia > Parazoanthidae > Parazoanthus > Parazoanthus swiftii. Next base: position 4,181 of record JAOBYE010030901.1, on the reverse strand, counting down.
TAAAATGCTAGACTTTTAATGGTTAAACTCTCCAAAATATTAGTTCCCCGCCAAGAAATCGCAAGTAAAAAAGGCAGGCGTAGGATATGCTACATTGCAAGGTCTTTTTACCACAAAAAACGTCGTTGTATCAGTTAAAGGATGAGAACAAACTTAGGAGATAGTGGTAATATGCTAAATTATATCTTTGATATTTAAATGCTTTGGTTGTTGTACAGGACACTGCTGGTTGGATTGGATTTTACGCCAACATTGCGGGCTGTGTGTTCGGTTTAATGATGGCAAGGTGAGTTCCTAGTGAACATTAGACTTCTTCTTTACTAACATAACTGTTTGTGGTGACAGTTCCTGTAACCCGATTCCAGCTAGAGATGGCGTACCAATCGTTTTGCAAAATCACGGTAAACAGTGAACGACGCGGCGTTAAACGTCGACAACCTACACATGCCTACTTCCTTGAAACTTTGGAATTTTCTGGCACATCTTTTCTCCGTGTAAATAAAACGTGTCTCAAGCTCGCTATTTCCAATTCAGTATAATAGGTGTTTTGTTCGTGTACTGACAACTCGGTTCAATTCAAGTTCAGACCAGTGTCTTTCGAGTCTTTCGAGGAAACTTTCTTGGACCAGTCAGGTCTGGAAGTCCAAGACTGAAGTTCTTGAGTCATATACTTCATACAAAAAAATTAAAACAAATTAACAACGTATAAAAAGAAAACTAGAAACTAAATTAAGAAAATCGTTTTTCAATTCAGAGTGTGTGCTGTCCGGCCCCGTCCATGCGCACACGTTTTCCGCAAAACGTAACATTGTGGTTTGGACGGCGAAGACATAACTCTTCGAAAATGCTGACGTGGCATACGTGTGTAATAAGTGTCGAATAGTTGTTTTCGTATCAATCACTGTGTCTTGACTTTATCGCGTTTTGTTACTAAGTCAATACTATGGAGCAGATGCATAGTACGCCCCAGTGGCCTTTCAAGTCTCCTATCAGCGTTTTTGTTCATAGCCACTGGGGCGTGTTATGTAACTAGTCTATGTGCTTCATTTTCCATCTAGAATCAGTATTTGTTTGTTTGTTTAAGTTTTGTTTGTTTGTTTAAATGTTTGTTTATTTATTTACTTGTTTGTTTATTTATTTTCTTTAGGTTTTCAGATTATTTTACGGGCAGAATGAAGCAGTTTCTTATTATCATGTTCATCGGTTCTACTGGATCGTTCTTGTGGTTCTCAATTCTTTGTCAAAAGTTAATCAAGTTTTCCATTGGTGAGTGGAACGTGATGACCTGCACTCAGACAACAACAGCAATCCTTTTTGTTTCCCCTGTTGATTTACGTAACATAACTAACAAGATTAACGAAAATAAAATAAAGAAAAAGAGGGGACTGCCACCTGAAATGACAAAAGCGAACAGTAGCAGGTAGCCAGAAGCACAAGTGGAAATATTATTCAGAGGTTGGACATAAATACGATAGTACCAAACAAGGCAGACAACTGGGGACAGCGCGGCTCAGTTGGTTGAGCCCAGTATCCTCTCGAATCTTTACTCGGTGGTCCCGAGTCCAAACCTCCTCTGGTTACACTTGCCAACTGGAGTTTGGGATTTTATATATCTGTTATTGCAATTTGTCACTAGGAATATCTGTTAGCTAACTGAGACGAGAGAAAGTGTCAAATAATTGGAGCGATAGTTTGAGGGCAGTAAAAATGGAAAATGGGTCGTCCTCATGAAACCTTCCAAAGGATGATAGAGAGATAGATGAAGGACAGAGGCTCAGAAGCATTGACAGAGACAGCTGTTGTTGCTGCAGATAGCATAAGAAACGAAGAGCGAGCAGCTAAACTCTTCACTGAGGAGAAATGGACAGTGGTGATGATGAAAGAAAAATGGGATTAAAAAGTTGCATGCCGAGGTTGCTACTTGTCTTGTCGTGTGCTCTTATAACAGTTTGGCTTTATTTTTATTCTCACTCTACAGTGTCACTGTACATCTCGGCGATCCTCGGCGGGTGCTTCATTAACGGGTCCATCCCTTTGTTCTACGAGTTGACGGTAGAGACGACCTACCCGGTGGCCGAGGGCATTCCTATGGCGTTAATCACGACCTCCAACCATTTGGCCTGCATGCTGTTTCTTGTTGCACTCATGATTCCAGGAATTGGTGAGTTAGTACACAGAGAGCGATTTTCTACTTTTCATGTTTAATTTGGTTCTTGTCGTTGATTCCCATTTTAACGGAATTCGAACTTGCTGCTTCACAGTTCTAAGTCAGATCCTCAGTTGCGCCTCGTTCTTCCCCCAACTCCAGTCTGAAACGCCCCCGTCAATGCGTCTATAACTCAACATAGCGCACGGACTCGCGTGTACTCTATTCATAAAGTAGGTCCTGCAAGTTAAGACACATATAGTGTAATTTTCACTTTCTGTTTCACTGATATTTTATCATTCAACTGCCTTGAGGAGTTACAGAGTTCATCTGCAAAAAACTAGTCGAATGAAAAACAAAACGTTTGAACGTAGATCTGAGTGCCATTTTGACTTGCCATGAAGTGTACGCAGAACGGAGAACTGTTGAACGAGTTTTTAGGCACCACTCGTTTCAGGTCATAAAATCTGATTTTCATTTTGTTGAAATGCTTTTGTTTCCTCTCCCAAGTATGCTCAACTGTGCACCTTCAAAAATAAACACCTAAGATGTTTTTCATTTATTCGCTTCCCGTCATCCACTTCGCACTCCTTTTATTTCTGCTTTCCAGTATCCACACACTCGGGCTGTTGTAAAGCCTCCGCGGAGGCGACAGACAATACAAGCAGATATAATAATGCTTTTCGCAGCAAACACGAAAATGCCAATGTGCAGTTAAAGGTTACCCGTATAACAGGAAGCGTTGGAAGGACTTTTGATGAATCGGCAGTCTTTGCAAAACATAAATGCTTTGAATGAGATTGGCCCCAAAGAACTCCGGATACTGCTTGTTCGTATCCTTCTTTTGAATGGCGGGGTTAAACAAGCATCATAAGAAAAGTTTGTTTTCCCGGTTCACAGGTACAATGTGGATGAACTGGTGTCTGGTTGCGATTTGTGGTATGTGTATACCTCTTCTGATTGTGTTCCGTGAGAAATACACGAGACTGGAACTGGACGCGGTCGGGGGCAGAGGCTCGGCCCTGAAGCCCCGGCCTGTTCGTAGGGTACGGCAGGTGTCGGAAAGAGATGCTCTCTTATCTCATGAAATCCTGGAAGAAAGTGCCAACATGGAAGACAGGGCGTCTGGAAAGTATCTAGCTATAAATGCGTAAGCGGCCGAACAGGAAGGGAGAGGTGCCGTAATGCAATATATACCTTCTCAGAGGTTCAGTTTAGCTCTCCTAATATTGCAGGGAGCCGGTGTCTCGAAATTCTTGCAATCTCCTGGTCTCCCGAATATTCAATAATTTCGCAAAACGGGGATATTTTTTTTGCAAACCTATTGTTTGTAGTGAAAAGTGGAATAATAGACGGGTTCTTTGACTACTGGCACCTCGATAGATCACACAAAAATGCTAGTTAAAGGCAGTAATTTCCATTTCAGAAGACTAAAGTTTACAGAGTTACGAATTATTCAAAGTAGCCCTGGTTTTTGTTATAAATCAGTTTTCCGGCTCAGACAGAAGTGTTATGACTGAGTAAACCGTATCCGTCAAAAGCCAAAATGTATAAATGTAGAATTTCACCCAACATTGACATTGCTTTGTCTTATTACAGCTGTAAACTGATCGCTGTGCTGCGTATGTGCTGCGACAAGTATCTAGAGATATACAGTTTAAACTTGATGACGTCACGAGCGTGCTCAATCCAATCCAATCAAATGACATTAATAACGTGTCACGGCTTCTAGCCTTCCACAAATGGCACACTTATATCGGGGACACCTACTACTAAATATGTACAATCAGTGTCCTTAAATCCTAATATACATGTAAAATTATACTAAAATATGTATTGAAAATTTTAAAATTTTATAGTAATACACATATTTAAAACTATACTTCTATAGGATCCTAATTATAACATGAATAAAAAATGCTAAAAATATACGTGTTACAGGGGAAGCAGTTAGCTGGCAGTGGCGTAGCCAGCCCGTAGGCCTGCAGGCCCGGGCCTTCAAATTATTTTGACAGGAAAAAAATAGTATTGAAAA
>JAOBYE010030790.1:2029-13116 GCA_025403585.1 Parazoanthus swiftii | reverse complement strand
TTTTTTTTGTGGGTGGGGTACTAACAGTTTCCATGTTCTATTTTTATCCTCCACAGTCCATCAAAAAAGTCGATAAGTGTTATAAATTTCGTAAGCTGTGACTCTCAAAAACTAAATTTAAGGGGCAAACGCTATGATGACCTTTTCTTAGTCGTTCCGATTTACGGTAACGGCAGGTGTTAATTTACGGATACACCTGTTCGGACTTCGTTTTAATTGAACCTACTTCTGCGGACCTATTTAGCCCGGGGGGGATGCATGCGCATCCCGTGCACCCCCCTGCTTACGGCACTGACATCTTATTTTAGAATTACTATTGTCTCACTGACGTCGCTGTAACATCACTTTCTAATTAGTTACTATTTTTTCACTGCGGCACCGACACTATCTTTTTACTTACTATTGTCTCACTGACGTCAATGCAACATCACTTTCTAATTAGTTACAATGTTTCACTGCGGCACAAAAATTATCGTATTAATTACTGTTGTTTTACTGCAGCACTGACATTATCTTCTTAATTACTATTGACAGGGCATAAACGGCAAGATAATGCTCAGTTTCGTCTCCAAACAATAGTGCCTCCGATGGGTTCCAAAAGGATTTAAGTTTTTCGCTGCATTTTTCTTTGTCAATCTGTCCGCCATGTGTTTTGTGGAATATCCACTGACCATAGACAACGCAGATATTGGTAGTTGTCAACAACAAAAATGACTCATCCCTTAAACCAGAAAAAAGGTTAGATGTGACAATTATTCGTTGTCGACAACCTCGCAGTTTCCCGTTTTCAGAAGGGAAACTGCAAGTTGTCGATAACCTGTCCCACAGACAATGTTATTGATCGTCGACCAAATTTAGTTGTCGATGACAAATAGTTGTCGACAACTAATAGGTGAAAGGTTGATTCGGATCACCTGTACTGTTGGTTTAGTGTGTGTGTGTTTTTTTGGTATGTTTGTGCTGATATTTTCTGTTTTTTTCCTTTTACCTTTTCCCATCGGAGCTGTTCGGCACGTTTTTATTAACAGAAATCTTGTTTATATGTTTGCTCATTTTATCTTTCGTTGGAATGATCACGTGATTCGATTCTCTCTTTGATTCTCGCCGTATGTGATTTTGATTGATGAAAAACACATTCTGTACATATAGTTTACTTCATAGAAAGTGCGACGTACGGGATTTTATTCACGAGTGGCTTGTGGCTAAACACGAACGAGCGAGTCTTCAAAAGTTTTCCGTGTTCACCGGTCTGAATTGTGTTGCTTTTTTGCCTGAAAATCATGTTTCGGAGAATTTTTTTCAGAAATCAGAAGAAAAACTGATTTCTGCCCATGTTACACCCGTGCAGATCGTCCTAGGTCAATATAACGGATTATTTTATTTCGTAACCAATCACTATCATTAACGGTGATGCGTTTCACAGTTAAGTTACACTTCAACTGAAGTTTCAATTTCTGGCCATACAATGTAGAAACATATTAGAAAGTGATGTTGAAGTGATGACGTCACTGACACATTAGTAACTAATTAGAAAGTGATGTTGCGGTAATGGCGTCAGTCACACATTATTTAATTGGAAAGAGTTGTTAAAGTAATGTCATGACACAAAAGTATTTTACTAGAAAATGATAGTGCCGCAGCGATGGAGTAGTAATTAATAAGAAAGTGAAGTAACAGAGATGAGAGTGACACAACAGTAATTAATACCGTTAATTGATACCATTACCACAAAAACCATTTTCACTTTTTAGAAATGTCACTTGCACCGGTATTTTCTCGACACAACGTAGCTAGAACCTACTGCAGATTAAAATTCTCACTAAAAGAATCGTATTTCAGAGTAATAGTTCCCGAAGGTTTTTCAGTTGTGGCGACAATTATATATTCATTGTTAGTAGAAGAAAACGTATCGTTATTGCACAAAAGTTTTATTCAATTTAGTATCTAGTTTTCAACACAACGTTTGATTTGTCAGTCGCAGCGAATGTCGTTTTCAGCCTTATTTCGATGAATTCGCGCGTCTGTTGTGTTCTGTATGTGGTAACCAAGTTAATTCGAGACATAACGACGAACGGAGAATACCCGGAATGCGTAACCGCTCGCCAAAATCCGGTGGTCGGCCGTGCCGTGTCAAGGAAGATATAGACAAATACATAAAATTTTCTTCAGTTTCTTTTATTTCCAGTAGCAAAAAAAAATGTCATACCGGAACCCGCAAAAACTTCTTCCCGCGAATTATAAAAATTTGTCCAATCGCAAAAATAAATTTCCGCGAAATTTTCTTCTTTCACGGTAAAAAAATGATGTTACTATGATGTCGGCGCCATAGTAGTATAAATTTTAAAATTAGAAAACGATTTTAGCCGTGATGACGTCACTGACATAATAATAATTAAAACATGTTAGTGCCGCAGTGACGTTATAGAACATTTTCACTCAATCCCCAGGGAATAAAATAATGGCGGCTGTAATAGTTTCCCTATAAACAAAAGGGCACCAACATGGCGGACATGACGTCATGTGAAATCGTCCAGAAAGCAATGTTATAGTGATGGCGTCACTGACACAATTTTTATCAATAAGAAACTATTAGTGCCGCAGTGACACAATAATAACTAATTAGAAAGTAATGTAACAGTGACGTAACCGAAACAGTACAAAAACAACGACCACGGCAATGTGGTTTCCCCGGTCAAATCGATTGCCCGGCATTCTTTGCGCTTTGTTTAAGTCTTGGTTTCACCACGCTGCAATTTTTTGTGCAAGTCTCATAAAGGCCGTGTTACACTAGTCAACTTGCAACGACGATTTTCAACATGTTGCCGGGGTCCGTGTTAACATGTCACCGGGGACGATTTTCTGCGCACGGAAACGACTTTCAACGGAAAATTGTCGTTGCAAGTTGACTCGTGTAACACGGCCATAACGCAGAGATCTCCATTATTCATTCCTTTTTCATCTCTTTCACCACTGATGTCCTCAATAATTGAAAGAGAACAAGGTTAACTTCTCGTGTTGATTAAATCTTTTTCTGCCTATTCCGTGGAACTACATCGAGTACCCCAGGAACGGGTGTTTCTTCAAAATTTCAATGAGCTTTTTTCATTATCCGAGAGTTTAGCTGTCGTTTACCTCATTCACTTCCGCCATCTTTGTTGTCCCGCAAGAGCTTTCACGCATGCGCGCGTTCCTTTTAAACCGAAACCAAAACATGCGAGAGTTGCTGCAAAAGGGTGTTACACACTGCAACCCGAGAAAAATATGTGCAACCGTTGCGGAGGTAGAATCTGCATCGATTGTTGCAGGTCGTTTCTTAGCGATTTTGACCATTGCGAGGGGCGTTACGTGCTACTATGATTTATGCGGCACGTCTATCAACGGCGTTGCAAGACTTGCTGCAAGAAAATGCAGCATGTAACACCGCCTTTAACAAATTGTTGATATTAGTTTTGTCTTTTGCCTTACTGGAACTGGCAGTATTATCATGAATGTACTTTCATCACTTTTTCTTCCTCTTTGTGGATGAAGCCAAAGCACTGAAAGTGCAAGGCTTTGAGATAACATAAGAACAACATTTTTTAAACAAAACCACAGGGTTGGAGCCTGTTTAACACCCTTCCCCTACACTAAAAAACTTGCGTTGGCAAGATGCCAATACCCTACTTCAGAAAAGACCTCCAAGCAACAAAAACAGAACTTTATTTGGAGTAACCCCCCCCCCCTCCTCACCACCAAAACTTTTTTAGAGTCGAGCATAAACCATAGCAACATAACCAGTTGTGTAATAGCTTTCACGGGTCTATTTCTCAGCAACTAAAAATGAATACAATAATTATGCAAATACTAACAAATACCAATGGTAAATGCTGCCAGTAAACATTTGGACAGTGACAGAAGGAAACAAATGAGCACATAAAAAGATTTAACTGAATGAAGTACTAATTTACTGGGTTGATAAAATCTAATGGTGGCTTCTCTGATCTTTCAGCAAACAAAACATGCAGTAAAGATTCCTACTGGTTAGATCTTAACATTTTGAGGCAAAAAATGAGCATGGATGGCACAAGTTCCAAGGAGACCTTGGTGACATATTCTCCTAGAAGATGACAAATCTGAGGTTTTCAGAAACGTCAATGGTACACATATTTCCAGCATCAAGCATTGTAGATCCTAAAATAGTTTCTATATGCCTCTGCAAACTAAAACCTAGACTTTGTAAAGACTTCACAAAATGTCATAAGTTTGACAGCATGTCACTCTCACACAAACTTCACGACATTAAAATTCATTCAGTGCCATAGTAATACTTGCACACGACAGTATCATGCAACAATGCATTAACTAGAAATGCAGGAACATATAGTCTTTCAGCACAAAACTCAATGGTTCACACAGAATGTAACTTAAGGACTTCTTGATGGGCTACGACTTGGCTCTGGTTCTTCTTCCTTCTCACTGTATGGGGTGGGAGATCGAGAGGGTGACCGGGAATGAACAGAAGGAGTTTTTGAATGGGACCTTGATCTGGACTGCTCTCTTTCTGGCTCCCTGTGACGATCTCTGCGTCTGCTGTCTCTTCTGTCATCAACTTCACGGTTCCGATCACCATCACGGTCACGGTCTCGGTCACTTTCACGGTCCCGCTCTCTGCGACGGTCTCGTGGGGATCGAGAACGAGACCGTGAACGAGAGGGAGAGCGCCGTCTCCTCCTCCTACAAGGTATGGAAGTGCTTCAATGAGTTCAGAATTTTGAGGAGCCAAGGGGACCCAATATAGCTAGTTGTGGAGGGATGGGCATCCTGCTTATTTTAATTGTCAAATGTTACCCCCTTCTTTTATCTTCTTTTCCAGGTTCCATTGTTATCAAGTAGTGAAAATATACGAATATATGACTGATAGATATTATATATAACACTATTTTACAGTAACCAGCATGATTCACCTGCAAAAAAAACAACCACTAATACTAAGCACCTTTAACTCGAGAAGAATAAGAAGTTCCTGTTCTGAAATATCTTAATAAATACTGTTGGACAGAATCCCAATAGTGCATGACACAACATATTTTTGACTTGAGGCAGCAAATTAGAAACTTAAGACCAATTTTGGACCAAAAAACCAGGAAATAAGAAAATAAAACACATTCATTTGCTTTAATTTTACCTTTATTGCTAAAGTTACTTTTACTGCTTAAACATGACCTTCAAAATGTGACACTGACCCTACAGTGCAGGCGAGGTGACAGTCCTTATATTACAGGAGCAAAGCACACTGGGTAACTTACCTTGGAGGGGGGCTTGGACTAAACGATCTTCTCCTGGAAAGGAGATAAAGAAGTAGGTTAGCATTTTTAATATATCACTAAAGACTTCCGTATTTAGTATTACTTTTTTATAATGGCCACTTTTTTCTCAAAAAACTTTTGCCTTGGTGCATTATACATGGCACCTTTTGTTTTCATAACAACACAATGAAACATGGAGAATAGCTCAAGACAAAAAGTTTGCCTAGCTTCATACATCACCACATTCTAATTTGATTAGCATCTTGCAGGTTGATGATCACGATCAAAAATCTGCTGCATGTTTTGATAACAAAACATTTTACATGAAAACTTTTCCATTTGGGCTTTGTAAAAGTTTGATCCATTCATATATCTTCTGGGTTTTTTTCACAAATACAGCAAGATTTGAATGAAAAAAGATTGTGCAAATATTTCATGCCATCTTGAATCTTATCATGCGACCTGTATGCTAAGTTAATTCCAGATCTCCTTGTCATGTCACAGATGTCATGAAAATGAAACCGCATTTGTTCGTGATGCAGCAACCAGCCCAAGAAAACCCTAAACAGCAAAACACTCAACGTTTGCAAGTGAATATCAATGCCAGTGGAGCTAGATTTGAGAGTCCTGCTGTATTTTTTCAGAAATATACTTGTAGTGAAGAACAAAATTGAAAGCTTTTTTCTGGAAACAGGCTTCCAAATCGGGTGCATCATATACAAGGGTAAATATGGTAACAATTTGTGCAACACTGTTCCAGAAAACCAATTTAGGCTTCAAAATTGATTCTACAAAGTGATCACTCAAAATTAAGTAAAATGAAAAAGTGAATGAGTTTTCCACAACCTAACATGATTAAGGAAAAAATCCTGTCCCCACAACTTTTAGCTAAATTTTCCTTACTGACAACTGTTTTACAGTTCTGATATTTTCATTTGTAACAGGAATAATCAGATAGTATCAAAAATTGAAATGCAATGACTTTCCAAGAACTAAGGCAATTTTCCTAAATTCTTGCCACAATTTTCTACTCCACTAGAAAACATATTATCATTCTTCAAATTCTGCATTTTTTCATGACCTTTACACTCAGGACCCTGTTTCAGGAATCCAAAAATTTAATGAAGTTAGCAACAGCATACAGTACCTTTCATATCGATCATAGCCTCTGTATGTCTCTTTCTTCTCCTTAGCACGCATGTGAGTGGGTGCTGCAAATAAACATCAATATAAACTCTGGTAAATAACAGCTGTTTCTGTGTTTTGAACTATCACATTTTTGTACACAACAAACTCCCAGAGAAAACTGATAAGGATTGTTAGGAACACAGCTTCCAAGCAGAGAAGTTTAGTCTTGAACAATAACTTTGTTTATGGAATGGCTCCTGTTCTTTGTCATTCCTCTCATAACTCACATTAATATTTATCTCTTTATTTTCTCGTGTGGCCAGAAATGTTTTAGTTTCTATGTGATAACACTTAGATGCAACACCGAATTCATCAACACTGTCTTCACTAGATGGCATGGAGTATTAAAATTATATACTGTATATATTGGCTTTGAACAAACTTGCACACTCTGCTTTTAGCAGAACTCGTCAGAGTCATTATCCATTGATTAATCAACTACACAATAGCAGCATCAGACTGCTATTAAATGGGCATGGACACAAAAACCACTGGTGTTACAGGCACTTATTATAATCAAAAATAGTGATTGCAAATGAATTTAGACTACAGCTATATTTTCACTCAATGTTCTACCTGGTATTTTCATGCCTGAATCATCTCTTTTTCAGAAAATAATACTATTTTTGTGTTATTATATGTTTATTCAAAGAATTTTCACTAAAATAAAACATCTTAATCACAGACCTTTGATTACAGGAGAAGGTTCCATGCATTTTAAATCAATCAATATTTCAGAACATAAGAAACATTCTACGCTTACTCTTCCTGTCTCCTTCAGCAAACTGAACTTCTAGTTCTCGTCCAAGCAGGATTGTCCTGTCCAGGTAATACAGGGCATCTTCAGCATCTCGGATATCTTCAAACCTGCCAATGGTTAAGGCCCTTTCCCCCTTGCCTGACTAAGAACTGTTAGATCTCTAAATGAACTTGTTGAAAGCTTGCTTGCTTTGGAAGCTTGCTGGTTAGAATATCTGCCAAGGAAGGCTTGGGAAAACCCCGAGCTTGACCTGACACTTTTGCACACTTTAGTTCTTTGTCACTTGCAGAGAAATTCTTTTGTTCTTGTCTTCAGAAACAAGTGACTTGCAAGCTGAAAAAACTTACACAAATAAACCATTCAATGAGAGTCGCAAATCCAAAATGTATTACTTGGCATTACTACAAGTAAGCAAAACTGTGATTTGGAAATACTTACTACAAAAAGTATCATATAAACTAAAACAGGTGCAAGAACAAATAAAAGTATCAGCAAATTGACCTCAATAGGATTGATTTGGTTGTCGCAAAGGAAAAAGAATTGCTGAGCAAAACTACTTACACAAATTGGATCAAAAGTGTGATTTTCTTTTTCTTCTTTTCTTTTTCACCATGATAACTTTACTTTTACTTGGAACTTGAAAATTCTTGGATCTTTTCTTGTAAAAGAATCACTTCTCTTTTATGGACTTTTCTTTGAAGATCGCTTTGAAACTCTGATCTTTAGACTTTGCTTGCGAAGCCGAAGATTTACAACCTTTGTCTTTGGTCTTTACTTTACTTGATAATAACCAGTTTCTTGGCTTGAATGATGCTTTGTTTTGGATCTTGAGAATGATGTTTTTCTTTTACATGCTTTTACTTTAGACTCTGTCCCACTGTGTTGGTCGGGTTACTTATACCTACCCACAACACAACCAAATATGTTAATATTATTGTTTGTCAACAAAAAAGGCAGCTTCCGCTAAAAAACAAAATCAAAAACTTGAATTTCTAAGTGGAAGAGACCTTTTCTTAGAATAAACAAACAAACAGCTTGCATTATACCCTGGGGATACAGGTCATAAAAGTGATTGGGAGGCAAGAATTTTAGTACCTGGAAAAAGATGGTGTACTTTCTCAGTTGGTTATCAGGAGGGCACTTGTCAAAAAACACCTTTCCTAGAAACAACACTACATTTAAAAAATCTTGGACCATCATCCGCAAACTCAACAGATCAAATGTTGTTCTTGCCATATCTGCCAGTAATTACCAAACTTTCTCAAGTTTAGTAACAGATGTACAGAGTTACATGTATTGAGTGTTTCTACCACTAAAAATAACATTTTTGAAAAACCCCTAATAAATCCTCAATTGCTTAAATCAACCCCTAAAAATATGACTAGCATCACCAACTTCCAACTATAGGGTACACCATCTTTCTCACCCCCTTACCCCGCCAGAACAAAAAATTAGTGGCTAAAACTAAATCCCTGAAATACCCAAGGTAAGACAAAGCTCTCACCAGTAAAAGTCAGAATCTTAGACCAACCCAAAATCCCCCCTCCATACCACACCACAGCTGTATACCATAAAGATCATTCTCACCTCCCCTCACTTTTATATCTGAATACCCCTCCAAGGGTATTGTTAAGATGGAAAGGATATTGTACATAAGCAAAACCTCGAGGTTCTCTGTTATAATAGTCCAGTGGAATATACACATCTGTGATTCTGCCATATTTGCCAAAGATACGTCTTAGGTCTTCAGGTCTGGAGTTGAACAGAAGAATACAGTGTTGACAAAATCACACACAGCTAGAGTATTTACCTGGTATAACAGCATTTACTTGGAATAAAATTTGTTGACTAAAAATATTGTGGGGAGCAATTGAAAATGTGAGGGAAAAAGAAATTGTTAATGCAATCTTAACGATAAACAAAGAAGGACAATAGATTTTAAACTTGCAAAAACAAGTCAGCTGGTGTTCAACCATTTGTCACGATCATTATCTCAAAAACCTCCTCCCCCCCAAAAAAAAAGAATTAAAAGAGATTCGAAATACAAAACTCTTAAGGTTAATTCGGATTTGATCTTGTTCTTAATCTTTCTTATAAGTAGTCATTAGTCACACACACATGGCTTTATTGTTAGAAAATGCTGGATGGGGCAGATGTTTTTTTGTTTGATGATGCCACCCTTGTGTTCATGAAACTGTATACTGTATATGAAGTAATTGCAGTTGCTGGCTATGAAACCACTGATTTGCGATGTAGAAAGATTTTTGATTTTCTTCTCATTTCCTGTCTTGCTTAGGCAGAAAATATATTTTACTATAGGAAGTTTTAACGTTAAAAGCTTTAAAACTACAAAATGCCAAGAGCGTTGCCTGCGAACGTTGGAGTTTTGATTTGACTGGTGCATAACACAGCTGTCGCACACTTCCTTGTCAACTAGGCTAACGGGGCCTCGAAAAGTGCTGAATAATAAAAGACATGCCCAATGTTTGGAAAAATAACTATAATGAACAATGAAAAAAAGTTACAGTACTTTTCAAAAATCTAAATACCTCAAGTTTTAGTGCCATAACAAAGCACGGTTGGCAGAAAGTTTTTGGGGCTAATTCAGATTTTTTTTCGCAAACTGTAACTACGATCTCCAGACCCTTGATAACAATTTGTTTAAGCTAAGCAGTTCTGAACTAGTACTAGTAATAACCGATATTATTTTAATTTGGTCCAAGCTGTCGCAAAAATGTGCAAACCATTAAACAGCAAGATTAATTGCATACTTATACCTTGCAGCAAAGGTTTTATTTAAATAATAACTTAGTTTTAAGAACGAAAAGATAAAATTTAGAAAAAAACGCAGAATATTAATTTGGTGCGTGGAAACCATGTGCTTCAGCTTATTTTAATATTTAGCATTTGAGTGATTTTGATTTTCAGCAATATCAAAGAATGACTAACCGAAAGGGATTTCAAGCAACAATCAAATACCCATTACAAACCTGGTGTCTCGGTGAAGATTTCTTACATAAAGAGAGCTGTTCGGAGGTCTCGCATATCGCGACATAGCTGCCCAACTTCACGATGAAAAATTCCAAACGAAACCAAAATGGTGGACGGAAAAGACGCGAATATAATCTATGCTCTTAACCATATTTGGAGTGGCTGAAACCACGAACACTTCAAACAGCGGTCTCATCAGCATCTATATATGGTATAACAAACCAAATATGGATTGGCGCACGGATGGCCCTGGGAATGTTTTTTGATCAAGCACTTTTAGTGGCGCGAAATTTGTGTTGTAGAAGAGTCCTTTTGACAATTATTTAGTCGCTTTCTGTGTAAATTTTCACTCAGCTTTTGTTAATCTACCGTAGACTTCGAGTTTGAGCCAATACTTTTTGTAATCGAGATTAACGATGGATGTTTACACTCAATCGCGATTCATAAGCCGCGACAAGCCTTACACGAGAAAGACATCGCCATCCAGACGCGATTCTCGAAGCCGAAGGTAAGACAAAAAAAAATCATAATCTAGCCTTGCGATTTCCGTGGAAGCTTAAAATGACTGACGTTATTTATTTTTATGAGTTACAATGAACTAAGCAATATATAAATAATATATAAACCATAGACTGCGTGATCATTTGAGTAATAAGTTTCCCGCCAGAATTAACTGAATGGACACACAACGCTGCTCTCACATTTTATATACGAGTTTATCACGCTGTTGATTCCTAGTTCTTTTTGGATTTGTTTAGTCTCCACCTTTAATATCGAATGGGTTTATGCAGTCTCAAGAAGAAGAAAAAATATACTTTCAAAATATTAGAGAATTCCAACAAGGTCAAGGTTGTTGGCAGACT
>JAOBYE010030679.1:0-22634 GCA_025403585.1 Parazoanthus swiftii | reverse complement strand
GTGCCCTCGTGATTAAGAAAAAATGCCCTCTGTCTCAGCCAATCAGCATTCAGTAATTTTGCCCCATATGTGATAACATAAACTTTCGTCCCTCGGTGCGTTCTTTACCCCCCTTCCTCTGTCACTGCTCCGTTTTGTGGGTATTATAAGCTAAAGGTACACGGAGCAAAAGAAAGTCGAAACAGACATTGGAGTCACTGAGGATAGATTCGGGGACCTCCATCTCCGAAGGCCGCGCACTAACCAACTGAGCTACGCATGCTTCTTCTTCTTTTATCAACCATAAGGAAAAGACCCGTTTTGTTTGACGCGTTCCTACCCGATATAATTTACTCGGTCTCTCTTACTCTTTTCTACATTTTGGGGGAAAAGCAACTGAGAAAACTTTTCAAACTACTAAATATTATTCCTACAAATAACATTTGAACGATTACTGCAGAATTACCAATTCCTTTCCAATTTTTTCCGTGGAAGACTTCTACTAGATCTCCTAGTGGAGAATTACATGTTGTGCAGTTTAAAACTGATTTTCTATCTTTCTATACAGAAACCCCAAACACTACCAACAAAAACCAAAGATTGTCGTCACTCAACCAAGAAGGATTGCAGCCAAATCTCTGGCACAACGTGTTGCAACTGAAAGAGGACAAGAATTGGGGAATTCTGTCGGGTACAGGATAGGACAAGATTACTGTTCAACTTCCAATACGCAACTGGTGTATGCGACTACGGGACACCTCCTTCAGGTAAGTAATAAGCTCTAGGGAGACTGTGGTAAGGGATGAGGCAGGGTTACTGTTCAAGTTCCTAGACATAGTTGGTATATGTATCTCCGGGACTTATCATTTAGGTTACTTGTATGCTCTGAGGAGGTTAGTGTGGGATAGGGCAGACTATTCTTTAAGTAATTACAGACAGCTGATGTATGCAACTACATGACGTCTTTAGATTAATAGTAATAGAGAAGTTAGTACCACCACTTATATTGTTTTTTTTTGGTTTCATTTGATTGTAAATTATGTGGAAACAATAAATCTATGGGACAAGGCAGGGGAACTAGTTTGTGTAACTACTACAGCAACTCACCCGACCTTTTATCATTTTATAAAAGTGGCGTATTGTTACCTCTGTTTCTATTTGTTTTTCTTTTCATAATTGCTTCCCCTTTTGTTCCCTTTCATTTTCTGTTCAGTTTTTAACTTGCACTTTTTTTCTTATCTGCCCTTTTTCAACCCTTTCGACCCCAACCAGTTTATCAGTATGTAAATTCTTCTTAAGTTATCCACACAAAATAAGTTATTTGGTAATGAGAATAAAGCAATTGATCATACACAGCAATTCATTTAAGATGAAAACAATTCTCCCAACCTGTTTACAAGCAAACTATAGAGACAGTTGAGGAGAATTCAGCAATACGCCATATATGGCGTGTTTCGGCTGAAAGGGTTAACTTCAGTGCTTCATGTTGGCCTCCTTTCTTTTACCCTCACTTAAATGCTTTCTTATTTTTCCTTTTAGTTCTTTTTCTATATTTTTCAGTTCTTTTTTCTAGTTCTACCATTAGCCAGTCAATCAATAACTAATCATTAATCATTTTGTCTTGTCAGTCCTTGGTCCACAACTCTCAAAGTTTCCGCCGCTATACACACGTTATCTTGGACGAAATCCACGAGAGAGACATGGACTCAGATCTCCTTAGTATGATCATTAAGCTAATGATAGAAAATAGTCCGCTGACCAAAATCATCGTCATGTCTGCGACTATTCAGGCTGAGCTCTTCATGAGGTACGCGTGACAAGTGTTCAGTGGTTCTTGACCGTCCACCAAGGGACCCAACGTTTTCTGACCTTACACATGAAGATTTATAATAATTAAGTTCAACTTGTAGTGCCTGTAGTCCAATTAAGACACATTCTTGTCGTTAATTGGATTACGTCACGATTTTGTCCTTAAATACTTTTTATTTAGCCTGCAAATATTCTACTAGTTTCAATTTTTGTTGTTCAAAATTTCATTTTTGAAAGGTGTGAAAGATAATAAGCGAGGCCGATTGATCGGGAAATTGAATGCTGGACTTGGTGATATAGATAGGTTAAATTTCTTATTATAACAACAGGAAGCTAGTCTGTTTCTTGATATCTCAGGAAATCTCAAGAAACGTTGCAGTTAATATTCGATGCACGGAAAAGAGTTTAGGGTTTTTACATGATGCTTATATGAAAGATTTTGGGGGTAATTCTCACCCTCAGGTTTAATTTCAAGGGGGTGTTTTTTTGGCTCTAGCCGTGCAAGGCTTTATATACTTTATTAAATAATTGCAGTCAGCGGAAGTTGCTTTAGAGCTATACTCAGAAAAACGTTGGTATAGTAATCATAAGTATATATCTGAACAAAACCTCGAGGTGCATTTCAATATGTTGATGACCGGTGGACATTTTGAAGATTACCTTGTTATGGCCCTCTGCGAACCAACCATTGAAATATTGAAAAACAGTCACTTTTTAAAATAACGTAAAAAGAACGTAGAAGTATGTTAGTTTGCGCAAATGTTGGTTAACACATTTCTTCCTTCGTTTTTATGATTCATTTTTTACAGATACTTCGGTACTAGTGCTGAAGATGGAGCAACCCCTCATAAACCTCTATTTGTGGGTGCCAAGAGATTTGCCATTGAGGAAATTTACCTAGAAGACCTGAACCACCACTTGGGAACAAAGCTCAGCGGTCCTTACAAGTTGGAGCTGCTGCAGACCATTGCGAAGTTCAACCAAGTTCGGCTGGCGACGTATGTTGTTGAAGGCGACCCAGATACCTGCTTGGAGTACGTAATAGCTACTTAACTTATGCGCCCATCAAGGTTAACCCTAGGGTGGAAGGAGGTGGGGGAATGTGGATTACGTACAAGCCAGTAAATAGACCAATTTCGATATATTAAAATTCAGCCTGAAACAAAAGACATGAATACGAGGCTCTAGGGAGTAAAACACAGAGTTTGTATGGATTGTTCCCCAGAGCCTCGTGCTGATGTCTTTTGTTTCAGGCTGAATTTTAATATATCGAAATTGGTCTATTTATTTGCGCATCAACGTTAACCCCATGGAGGGAGAGGTTGGGTAGATGTGAAGTACGTACAAGTCATTTAACTTATGCGCCCATAAATGTTTACCCCCTGGGGGGAGAGGTGGGGCAGATGTGAAGTACGTACAAGTTAGTTAATTTATGGACCCATTGACAGGGTTGCCACGGTCCTTGAAATCCTGGAAAGTCCTGGAATTGGCAAGAGAAAATTCCAGGCCCTGGAAAGTCCTTGAATTTGGGTTGCGATCCTTGGAAATCCTGGAATGGGCAAAATATTTCACCTTCAACTGCAAAAAATAATCAAAATGAACTGTTCGTCATAACCGGACCTAATGCCTTTGATGTAACAATGTTTGAAAACATAAACGGAGGCTCGATTTTTCCCCAGAAGCAATTCTTGTAAAGCTCATTGCTGAATTTAATATAGAGAACAATAAAGCTTTTTAAAATAGTACGTGTTATTTTGTTGAGAAGGTCCTTGAATTTGCTCAAAAAGGTCCTGGAAAGTCCTGGAAAAGTCCTTGAATTTCACAGCCAGTTGACAGTGGTAACCCTGCATTGTTGTAAACCGGGGGAAGAGATAGGGCAAATGTGGAATACGTACCGATGAGCTAATTTATGAGCCCATTAATTATGTTAACCGTGGTGGAGAGGGAGAGAGGGAAAGGAGGGGAGATGTGGAGTACGTACTAATCCGTTATCTGAAAAACCCGCAACCTCTTACCATAATTATTTGTATTTTGTTTAATACAAACTCGTCCTTTTTTAATTGCCTTTATTTCGATTGCTCGTCCAGGGTAAAGACGGTTATTTTAACGAATATGTTGAAATATTTCTATCTTTAACTATGAAATTAGTCCAATTCTCTCCTTTTCCTATCGTAATGACCAAGATATGGGCTTCACTATTCACTTATTTTTTACTGGAACAAGACTTTCACTCCACATAATTGGAAGCTCAGTAATGACTTAGGTCCTAATATCTTTTTCTAAGGGTGCAAAAAGTCCGTAACCTAATTGATGAGATGTGCAACCGCAAATTCCTGGAACCAGCAAAGTTAATTGAAAAGCCAAAGAGTTTGAGGCCAGATATGCAGATGAACCAGGAATTGTTCCTGGAGCTCGTCAAAGTAACAGCAAATCCTGGGGAATCCATTCTTGTCTTCCTACCCGGTAATCATTTAACGCCTTTTTTTGTTTTCTGTTTTTTGAAATCATAAAACATTCAAGTCAAGGAACTTCAGGGAATACTTCAGTGTAAGTATGCAGCACGTGCGAAGCTAATGCTACAATGCAGCGCTGTTAGAAACCTACGAAATACATAGACACAAATCAGTAATCCATTGTTTAGGTGATACAATTTCCCAGATTTCCGCTAGGTTGTATCTTTCACTGTTTTAAGTTTGAAAAAAGCAACTTTCTCTGATATATCTTTTTACTAAATGCAAAAATTTCTCTCCTTCTAGTTTTATTTAAGGAGCTAAATGTTAAGATTTTGTCCTATTAATGTGGCCGCGCAACATCATTTTGTCCCTCAGTGAATCGGTTGATCGAATGATCTTTGAATGTTTGCTTGATTTATTCATTGAACGGAACAGATGAAATTTGCAGTGGAAAATTGGTGTGTTTGGTTTATTCCATCACAGCACTGAGATGGTTAAGAGGACTGAAAGGTTTTTTTTAACCGTAAAGAAAAGGATAATGGAACCCGTTATCTCGTATATCAATGACTTCTTCTTAAGAATCATTTGTGTGTCGAAGTCGACAGTTAGTATGAATGGTAAAGGAACAGTGGCGAAGGAGACCAAGTCGTTGTGCGACGAAAACAGAACAAAGTGAAGCCAGAGGCTCTTAACCTTATGCGTCCAAAATTGTTGACATATGCAAAGGGTAAAACCGCGCACTAAAGGAACTACATGTATGGAAGCCCAGTATTTTACCCAGCGTGCCATCCATTGACCTGAATATGAACCAAAACACAAAACTAACAGCCCATTTCCGAATTACGCTCCACTGCTCACAAACAAAATCTTGGAGTCGAGGCTAGGTGCTCAAAAATACAACATGCATGAAAAGTGAGCACTCTCTGTAGTTGGTGAAAGCCGTCGTGGCCTTACTGCCAGTGTTGTTTTCTTTTGCCTTTTTGTTTTGTGCGTTGATGTTGTTGTATTTAGACAAAGCTGAAAATATGTATTTTAGTTTTTCTCCACTAACGTGTTAGTTTGGTGTACATTAAGAATTTATTGTTCACGTGGCTAGTTTTGGATTTCCATATGAAGGACAAAAATTGTGCTATTTGCCTTGCGTAGGTGAGTCTGCAATCGACAGTCTGTATGACATGCTTGTGGCATACGAGGGCAAACAGGGGTCCGGTTGGAGCTGTCCCATAAGGCTTTTTGTTCTACATTCTTCGGTAAGTTTTGTTATTAGGGAGTTTAGACAGCAAGCACGATAAGTGAGAAATAAGAACTGATAAAAATTGGACTCTCCTTTTGTCTCTCCTTTTTATTTTTGTTCACTCATTCAGTTTGTTACTGTTAGTGTGTGATGGCGTGTGAAAGGAAGACATCCCTTGAAAACAAAAATTGTAAATTATTCAGCCAACTGCCCAGGATAGCCTCAAGTTATTGCAGTTGGCTGGGTACCAACTATTCTGATTTGTAATTAATATTCTAAGCAAAAATGTTGTCAAAAAGGTACTGAATAAAAGAAAATCAAATCAAATCAAATCAAATCAAATATTTTAGTTTTACTAATGAACAAATGCTCCGGCAATTTATATTTAGACGTTCGCGTTACCAACTGAACTCAAAACTAAGCTTTTATCGTTGTATTCTGATGATGTTTACAAAAAGTTGACCATCTTGGTGAATTCTTACCTGCTTTTTTTGTGTTCTGCATATTTTAAAACCCTTTATTGGGGATTCTACGGACCCCCCCCCCCCTCCCCCTCTAGGCTTTTCCAACCTAAGTTCTAAAGCTTTGCAGCAATTAAAATGAAACTAGCAGTACTTGTAGTCCAATTAATAACATATCTTCTGGCGTTAATTGGATGACGTCATCACTTATAATGTATGCGAAATTAATTGAGCAAATTGAAGTTTGAATCACGAAATGGAAGTTTTTTCACAGAATGTCTTCTATTTTCAATTCTTTCATTTTCTTTTTGAATATTTTGCTGTTTGAGTTTACAAATACATTTTTAAATTGAAATCAAGGAAATTTACTGCAAGTTTGCTAAAAATATAACTTTTGAAAAATCCAAATAACGGCCAAGATTGCGGCCAAGATGGCGGCTAGTAGGAGGAATCGCTCCGGATTCCGATTGGAGCTTACTAACCCACAAGCACTCTGTTAGGCCTCCAAACTTAGAAAAATTTCAAGAAAAAAATTAAAGCCTAAAAAGCCGGAGTGTAAGAAAATCGTTCAATAGGAGTATCGAACCTACTACCTCTAACATTGGAGTCACCGTACACTGCCACACGACCAACAACTCAGCTCGCTTCAAACTTATCGAAAAGTTACTGTATTTACCATAAACTTATTTGCAAATTCCTTTTATACTTAATAAAATAATCCTTTCCCAACCTTAACCCTAACTAACCCTCGTAGCCATTATTATCCCTAGTTCTGACATCGAAACCAACATTTTTATGACCAATCAGAATCCGGAGTGATTCCTCCTACTAGCCACAAATTTGTACAACGGCTGTTGTAGCTATAGAAAATGCCAATCTGTGAAACGGATAGACTGCTCGGTGGATTCTCTTGCCAGGTACCATTTGAGGATCAGCTGGACGTATTCTCACCTCCCCCTGAAGACCGAGCTCACGTGGTGCTGACGACCAACATTGCTGAGAGTTCGGTTACCATTCCAATGGTCCGAGTGGTTATCGATTTTGGCCTTAATAAGCAACTTCGCTATGACACTCGGATGCGATGCAGCGTCCTTGAGACTGGATGGATCTCCAAGGCCTCAGCCAAACAACGCAAAGGTAACAAACATTTCTATAAGAATATCTGTACATGAATTTTTCATTACTGCTTTAGCGGATGGACAAAAAACACTACCCTAAGATTTTCCGCAAAAGGTTAGCTATCTTATCAAGTTAGCACCAATACCATTCTCTATAATTTTCTCAGAGTCCAAATTGTTTTCAGTTTGACAGAGCGGATACTTCCAAATGGTCCTTCTTTTTATGTTATCAGTTTGTTCTTCTGACAAGAGTTCACAATTCTTTAAGGTTAATATTTAAAATAATCAGATCAGTCAGGATTGCCAGTTCGTTTTACTTGTTAATGTTTTGGTTCTGACATTAGTCTACTTGCATCGCTTTATCTTGGTCGCAGGGCGCACGGGTCGTGTGTTTGAAGGGAAATGTTTCAGGATGTACACGAAACCATTCTACAATTTCCTGAAAGAGTACGATCTTCCTGAAATGCAAAGAGCCCCTCTGGATAGACTCGTTCTTCGTGTTAAACACATTGGTAAGAGCCAGGTTCGGTCATTCTTACTTGTGTTAACATGCAAAGTGAATTTTGAATTTGTTCGCTTGCATAGTTTGAACTTTGGTAAGGCTTCTTTCTGGCACCAGATTTTAATACAATAACAGTTGGAAACGAGGGGCTATCCGCTTTACAAAATGAACTACAGATAAAACGTTTAAAATACTGATCAGCGGTTTTAATGTTTTGTAACAATGATCGTAAACTCCTTGAAAGACAAAATCACGGAATTGTTATCTACTTGCAAGTTTTGGTACGCTTCCAATTATAAGTAGATCTATTGAAGACAGAGATACTCGAGGTATTTTGAGTTAAATTTTATATGTTGCCCTGAGTGTTTTTTTTTGTTTCTGTAGCATGTGACATAATCTTTGTAATCACTTTTCGTGTTTAAATAAATTATTTTGTCTCAAAATTTAATGTAACAGATGAACTTTCAAAATTTGTAAGTAAACTGAAAGGGAACTTGTAAGACGATGAACTTGTAAGTAAATTGGACTTTGCGACGTCAACCAGCCTTTGTTCTCAATTTCGTTCTCATAGGTTTGCTTTCGAGCCTATTCCAAGATATTTATTCCAGTTAGTGTTCAAGTCTTTTTTCCATTTCATGAATAGTAAAAACCGTGCTTGAACTTGTTTTTATCTATTCTGTCAGAAACCGTGGAATAAACTAGTTAACTGTTCTAAACAGCTTTGATATTTCACAGGGAGGTCAATATCTCCTGGTAGCACGCCTTCACACCTTCTCAGTCAAACCATAGAGCCACCAAACGTAAAGAACATCAACGAAGCAGTTAGGACCTTAGCAGACATTGGAGCACTCGAAGGTACCCTGTCCAACTATTAATGGGGTTCAGTTACAATTAAGAGCAATACAGAATATAATGATGATAATGATGATTGTGATGGTGATGCAGACTCTAATAGTGATGATGATGGTGATGGTGATGTAGCTGCTAAGAGTGATGATGATATACCTTGTTGGTACTTATTTTCGCGGGCACTTAATTTCGCAAAAAAATTGTCGGTATAATTCGCTGATCTTTATTTTCCGCAAAACTATTTTTTTAGGGAATTAATTTTCGCGAAAACAGTTCATTCCGAGAATTTTTCTGTTTTTATTTTACACTTTTTATTCTGAACATCATTAACTCAATGAATAAACCATAACACAACTTTAGAAAACGTATCAACGGCGTACCATATACAATGTAGGCATAGTCAAATAAACGTTCTTTGCGTGTCACAAAGCTTCTTCTACACAATGCGTAGACACGTTTTTCTTCATTAAAATGAGAAAAAACGAATATAGTAGGGTATTAAATTTCGCGGGGATTTTTTTTCGCGTCGCTTTAAGTTCGCCATTTTTATGAAATCGCGAAAATCGCGAAATTAAAGCGACGCGAAAATTAGTACCAATAAGATAATAATAAAATACTCAAATAGCGCGTATATCAACTAGTTGTTCCTGGCGCTTTGCGTTGCTAATTTAAAAATAATAGAAGCCTTTAAAAACTAAGGTAGTATCTAGAGTTGTATGTAAAATACAGTAGTGATTAGTACAATCTCATCAAGAGTTGCTAAGGAAAATGTATGTTTAATTTCTACAACAAAACGGTGAAAACGCAAAATGGCTAGCGGTCTCCAAAACGAATTTGGTGAACAGAAAATCACAAAGTTCAGCTTACTGTAACTGGATCGATGTTAAATGAAGAACACTTTGATGTCCATATTCGAATTTTAGATTTTATATTAGTGACGGCACACAAAAAACGTTGTATACGGAAGTACTTTAATTTATATTTCAGCAAATGACGAAAGTGCAGGCTTGACTGTCTTGGGAACTGTTGCCATGCGTCTGCCTTTGGATCTTCGGCTCTGTCGTCTCGTCTTTTATGGCGCCTTGTTTGATTGCCCCTGTGATGCAATCGTCATGGCAGCGACCCTGCAGGTACGGGATCCCTTCACGTGGCCAACTAAGAAGATCTTGAAGGAAGACTCTGCATTTGTACGGTCGCTTAAACATAGCGCAGACAACCGAAATGAGTTTGATGATGGGCATTACAGCGAGCCAATAATGCTGAGGAACATGGTGATTTGCTGGC
The DNA here is from genome assembly GCA_025403585.1 of Parazoanthus swiftii. Taxonomy (NCBI): domain Eukaryota; kingdom Metazoa; phylum Cnidaria; class Anthozoa; order Zoantharia; family Parazoanthidae; genus Parazoanthus; species Parazoanthus swiftii. Next base: position 12,945 of record JAOBYE010030679.1, on the reverse strand, counting down.
TGCACCACGTTGCAAGATACTATAATGAAAGGCAGACATCAGTGAGTAGAAAGCGGGTAGGATTTACTACATAATATTATTCTCTGATATGATGCAATTAACTGAAACGCGGGTGGTTTGACTTTTTTCTACCAAACATTCACAAAACGAGACGAAAGTTGTGCGGTAGGTTCAAACACGTTCAAGCAAAATGTTCTGTAGTTGCCAGCTTACAATCTGCGAACGTTCCTAAGACTTTGAAGGTGATTCTGTTAGTTAGACTTATTGTTGTTGAGTATAAAAAGTGTAGTAAAACAAAGCATTTATTGCGTTTTTGCGTTTTTGGTTACAATACAAATTAATTAAATCACACGCACTGAAAAGAGGGTTTTTCTTACGCTCGTTTGTGAATAGGACAAGAGTGCGCCTCAATGTAAAGAAAACGCTGACCAGAGAAGTCAAAATAAAAGACTAAAAGAATCTGCAAATGGGTGTTGATACTGTTGCTGCGTTTTTACCTTTTGCTTAAAATTGGTTGGTTCTCATTATTTCTTACGATTCAAGGGGAAGGAAGTGAAAGGAGGTAGCGCAAAGAGTCTACGAAAGGTGAGGGAGAATTTCTGTGGGAGGTATGCTGTTGCACCAAAGCGTTTCGCACCGATGGAGAGGATGATCTACGACGTTGCATTAAACATAGAAAGAATGTTACCACCAGATTCAGATGCGCGTTATGAGGTAATGTGTTTACCGAACTGAGGGTGCAATTCTCCCCATTCTCCTAGCTAGATAACTTGTATAAAACACCATAATAATAAACGTACAGATGGTAATGCTTAAAGTCAAGGTGTGCTTAAAGAAAAGACGTCTGTAAGAAGATGGACTGGGAACCCACTTATCGTGTCATTTTTGCACACGCTTGTCATATTTTTCAAGCGGCGCCCGACGTTTTCTCAACCGCTTGTCACACTGTGAGTTGGTTATACAAGATGCTTCTAGAAGCTCGTTTGTTATGAGTCTTTACTCTATTTTGACCCCTTAATGCTATTTTTCGTCATGTACTGCCACTTTTTGTTTGGAGTGTCACTCAAAGGAGAAACAACTTGATATTTTTTGAACCGAGCTGTTGCCCAACAAGCGAACCCACTGTTTCTCTAGACTGGTGTTAGTAACTACAGTTTCAAAAATGGCTGAAATATAACTTCTGTACAAGCGCATACTATGCCTAAATTACTCCTTTATTATTCTCGGGGCCCGTTTATAGAACTGGATACAGAGAGAAAAAAATGTGTCCAGTTTGTTAACACGGGCGTCACAGCCACACAAATGTTAAGATCAATCTCGGGAGTGTCACCGTTCACATGTTCCACATTAAAAAATAGCTGTAAAAATAGAACCCGAACAATTAAGTCAAATCTGCAGTGACTCCTCTGACGTCACGAACTAGTTCCCATTCCTCACTCGAAAGTTACCAGAAGTTCGGGATGTGTCCGGAAACACTTCGGTTTCTTGATTTTAAAAGGGATTTTTGACAAGAAACTTTTTGTAAGTAAAAGTCGGAGTGTACATTCGACATGCTTAAAGTACTGAAATATGTTAAATCTTTTTTTTTCAAACTATGTGCCATTTGACCTTTAAGAAAATTGTGATTTCCCAACAGGTACGAGAACTTCTGAAGCATCTGCCCCAAAACTCAACAAGGTTGGGAGGCGTTCGTGGTGGTGCAACGGAATCGACGCTACCGCTTTCCACGCTCTTCACAAGTGACTCTGTTGTACTTAGTGCTGTCCTCTGTGCAGCACTAAGTCCTACTATTATCCAAGGCAAAGTGGTCAAGAGCGAAGACGTATCCGGAAAGGTCAAAGGGAAGCCAAATAACAAAACACAGTTGGAAGAGAGCACAGAATTTGACTTGCGAAGATCAGTGATTGCTCCTAAGATCCCTGAGATGCTTCTTGAGGCACCGGAGTTGCTAGAAAAGGTACTACTTATGGAGCCTTCAGGGGTTTGGACTGGACAACCAATAGGAAACTATCGTACACGTGTAGCAGGCAACTTTGGGCAAAATTGGAATGATCCAATTTCAGTATTCGCTTTTTGTTGCATCTGGTTTTTACGATTTTACTGAAAAACCCATTTTGACCGGCGAGAACTACTGGATTTGGTTTCTTTTAGTGAATGAAGGCACTGATCATACTCGGAGATCATTTACTGTTTAATTCAATTTACAAAGCATCATGAATGCACAGAAGCAAAAAAATTGTGGCATTTTATTTTACATAAAATTAGAAACAAAATATATTTGTTTGGGCCCCATGATGCTAGGTATAGGCGTCAGCAAAATAATCATGTGGTAGTTCTCCATGGTTTGAAGCCAAAAGTAACAAAAAGCTCAACATACCTTTTTGTTTAAAGATATTGAAAACAAAATTATCGTTCGTGATCCGATAAGCCTTTCAGGAATTATTTCTTTTAAACAAACGGAAATGAACATGCAAAATTTGCTAAATCGCCCAATACAAACGCACGCAGGCTAATTTCGCCAACAAAATGGCGGAAGTGACGTAACAGAAAACAATGAACGACCCAATACAGATACGGTTTCTTGATGCCTTAATAGATGATAAAAAACTAACGATATGTGTATATATATGTTATTTTTCAGATTATGAAACGTACTTGTTCCCCGACTGCCATTATGAAAATGGAAGACAAGAGCGTAGTTCTTGAGTATGTGTCAGTAAAGCAGCAGAAAAAGCGAAGTGTAGTTAACGACATACCATTTGCAGCACATGCATTGCATATGTTCAGCGAAGGTAGGAAAAAATTTCCTGTTCAGCTCCCAAAGGAACAGGTTGCGTCAGATGGAGATGAGGATGGCCGGATAATGCTCACAGCACCCCTTCAGCCATATCTCATTGATTGGGCGCTGCTCAGTGTTGGTGGTGCTGCACTTAAGCGTGGTCCCAGAAACTGTAGACCAATTATGGCGTGGAGAAATCCTATCGGCTTTGCCTGTGACACAGACGATTTAGATCACTACGGTGTTGGGTACACATACAGCGGTGGTTCATCCTTGTCAGGATACCTGGATGGCGTCACAGTGCTTCCTGCAGACAATGACAACCTCTTGGCTCTGGTGCTCTTGCTTACATTTCACTCTCACAAATTTGGTGCCAGTTTTCAGATAAGTTCCAGGGAGAATAGGATTTTTTCCGTTGAGCTTTTCAACCAGAAATGTGAGTTCAGCGAGCAACATCCTTTGACGCCAGAGATTCTCTGTGTTATCAACTTAGTAAGAAGGAGCATCACAGAAGCCTTCCGCTACAAAGGAAATGAATATTCGGGAATCATACCACGGTCCTCTTTGCGTCTTTTACTGGATAAGTTGGTAAACGAAGTATCCAAGCCAAGAGAAACCAATGCAGAACACGCGCCAGATGGCTGTGTTGATGATATTTCGCAATCTCAAGTAGAAAAGCCAGTTAAGGTTTCTGCTTTCCTGTCTGATAGTACGAATACCTTAAGTGATGATATGGAAGAAAGGGTGGTTTCTCTTCTGAAACCGTACGCTGATCATGTACTTGAAAGAAGCAACGAGACTGATAAAAGCCCATGTCAGAAAACAGGAGATTCTGTGCTTACGCACTCCGACAATGCCGCAAACCACGATAACAGTTTGCACGCTGATAAGAAAAAAGATCTTGTAAAGGTACAAGAAAAGAAAAGGGTGAAGAAAGTAAAGCTTGTGGAGCTTGTGAATTCAAGCAATGAGACCAAGTTTTTGACGAAGTCTTCAGAAAAGACATCAAATTGTGGTCCGATTATGGAGGATAACATTCTATCTCGACCTGAAGTTCAAGCCGCGAAACATAGACCAAAAAGTGACCCAAAGAAAAAGAAGAGAGAGGTATCGCGCCTTGAGCGAATGCTCTTGTCCTATACAACAATTCGAAGCACACATGGAGGACCAACAGCTGACTTCAAAACGGAGCAGACTACCACATCTGGCATTGAACATATGTCCTTATGTGCAGCATCTCTAAGCAAACACGGGCAGCCAGAGGATGATTCGAAGACAAGGCAGAATACTACATCTAGCCTGGTAAATGTGCCCTTGTCGAATGCAGAAACTCGAAGCAGACAGCCAGAGCCAACGACCGACACCAAGACAAAGCCGGGTACTACATTTGGTCATGTAAATGTGCCCTTGTCGTGTGCAGAAACTCGCAGAAGACAACCAGAGTCAACGATCGACACCAAGACAAAGCCGGGTACTACATTTGGTCATGTAAATATGCCCTTGCCGTGTGCAGAAACTCGCAGAAGACAACCAGAGTCAACGACCGACACCAAGACAAAGCCGGGTACTACATTTGGTCATGTAAATGTGTCCTTGTTGTGTGCAGAAACTCGCAGAAGACAACCAGAGCCAATTTCCGACACTAAGACAAAGCCGGGTACTACATTTAGTCATGTAAATGTGTCCTTGTTGTGTGCAGAAACTCGCAGAAGACAACCAGAGCCAACGACCGACACAAAGACAAAGCCGGGTACTACATCTGGTCATGTAAATGTGTCCTTGTCGTATGCAGAAACTCGAAGCAGACAGCCAGAGCCAAAGACTGACGCCAAGACAAAGCCGAGTACTACATCTGGTCGTGTAAATGTGTCTTTGTCATGTGCAGAAACTCGAAGCAAACAACCAGAACCAAAGAATGACACCAAGACAAAGCAGGGCACCACATCCGGCCACGTACAAGTGCCTTTGTCGTGTGCAGCAATTCGAAGCAGACACAGGGGGATAGCAAAGAAGAAAATTGGAAGCAAAGCAAGTTGGCTTGACGCCTTATGGCAACGCGAAAATTCAGGCGATTTTATCTATGCAGATGGATCATACTGGTTAACTATTCAGTTAGATCATGTTTCTACAGAGATGAAGAGAAAGAATTTTAATTACCTGAAAATAATACCGGCAGTTGACAGAGAGTCTAGTGATTACTCAGAAGACGACGAATGCCACTCCTTCGATGAGGACCAAGACATTTTTAGCCCACTTGAAAAAGTGTTGATGGAGAAGATTATAAGCTTCTTGAGAGCTCGCTCGGGCCTCAGTACCATCTCTGATGTTGTTAATCATCCTGAACATCAGAGTATTGCAAAACAAATAAGTTATGGAGAACATTTCAGGTGGTATCCATTTTTGAAGATGTGCAGAGATGTCGTGGTTTTTCCAAATGATTGCGGACAATGGTGGTTGAAATTGCATGAAGAGACCAATGTGTTGCAACACGATGCAGATAACAACACCAGTGTGACCGATGATACCAAATCCCCGGAAGCAAATTGCAAAGATAACACGAATGGTCTTACTGGTACAAGTGAAACAACACAGCGACAAAGACTCAAGGTCCTGATCGTGAATTACCTAAGACGGCGTGCAGTCCCCGTTCAGCTTTCTGTCGTTGCCGGTATTAAAAGACACCGGAAACTAGCAGAACAAATTAGTGGGAATTCCTTCAAGTGGCTTAGTTTCGCAAGAAACTGTAAAGAAGAAGTTGTTTGCACTTTCAGTGAAGGAAAGTACTGGCTGTCATTGGCGGATGGTACTTCAAAAGTTGAACAGTCCTGGCCTCACACCGCCTTGTATTATGAAGAACAGATGAGGAATGTGGTCGTCAACTATCTGAAATCAAACCCTGGACCAATTCGTGTATCGCAACTTTCACTTGTTCAACAAGTTCAAGCAATCACCACAGGTTTCAAAAACGACACCAAAATGAAGTTTAAATTGAAAAGTTTTCTAAAGAAGAATGATCAACTTTTTCAGTTTCATGTAGGAAAAAAGTTTTCTTACATTTCTTTAAGAAAAATCAGTCAATGTAGCAGTATGGAATCTCTACTCTCAACAGATCGAAGCTTCCGAGTCGCTGAGAATGGTGATACAATGCTCCAACTTTCCAGCTTACAAACTCCATCCATACCAACAGCTCTTTTTCCATGTATTCAGAACCCTACAGAGGACAAAGATCTACCAAAGAATCATTTTGTAGTTAACAAAGAGCCAGACGTAAGCATCTTTTGCCAAGAAGATTTGAAGCAGTCACAAATTGGGTCAGAGTCAGCTGGTTTTAGCGAGAGAGCCTCTGTTACTGAGTTGAAACAAGGGTCTAAACTAGAAAAATTCATATGTGCTGGAGCCAGGAGTGAGGCAAAGGAAGGAAAGAACAAAGCAAATGTAGCAGCGTACTCTGAAAGCAACCAGAAAGAAACAGCAAAAACTGAAAAGGAAAAGAAAGAAGGAAAGGCTCCAGCACATACTGAAACATCACTGGAAAACAACCAAAAAAAGCCGGCAAGGAAAAAGGAAGAAAAGAAGAAAGAAGAGCTAGATGCGCAATCTGAAACTGCACCGAAAAGCAGCCAGAAAGAAACAGCAAAGGAAACGAAAGAAAACAAGAAAGAAAAGCCAGATGTGCATTTTGAAAATACACTGGAAGGCAACCGAAAAGTGACATTAAAAAAGAACACAGAAGAGGTAGCGGTGTATTCTGAAACATTGCTGAAAAGCAACCAGAAAGAAACTGCAAAGAAAACGAAAGAAAAGAAGAAAGAAAAGGCAGATGTGCATTTTGAAAATACACCGGAAGGCAACCGAAAAGTGACAACAGAAACGAAAACAGAAGAGGTGGCAGTGTATTCTGAAGCATCGCTGAAAAACAACCAGAAAAAAAAGGCAAAGAAGGAAGAAAAAAGGAAAGAAAAGGTAGATGAACATTCTGAAGCTTGCCCGGAAAGTAATCAGGAAACGGTAGCAAACAAGAAAGCAAGAGACGAGAAAGAAAAGTTAGCAGAAACATCTATGGAAGACAACCAAAAAGTGACAGAAGAGAAGATTGAAATGGTAGCAGTGCATTCTGAAAATGCACTAGAAAGCACTCGGAAAAACACAGCAAGAAAGAAGCAGAAGAAAAATAAGAACAAGAAAAAGGCAGCGGCGCATGCTGAAACTCCACTCCAAAGCAATCAGGAAGAGGCGGCAAATAAGGAGGAAGAAAAGAAGAAAGAAACAATGGCAGCACGTTCTGAAACTTCGTCACGAAGTAATAAAAAAGAGACAGCAAAAACAAAGGAAGAAAAGAAGAAAGAGGAATTATCAGCACGTTTTGAAACTCCACCGATACGCAACCACAACGTTAGAATAGAAACGAAGAACGAAAAAATAGCGGCGCTTTCAGAAACTTCATTAGAAATCAACCAGAAAGAGACTGCAAAGAAAAACGACAAAAAGAAGAGCGAAAACTTGGCAACGTACTTTGAAACACCACTGGAAAATAATCAGCAAGAGATACCACAGAAAAATGAAGAAGAAAAGAAAGCAGTGGTGGCGTCGCATTCCGAAACTCCACTCCAAAGCAATCAGAAAGAGACGCCAAAGAAAAAAGGAAAAACTAAGAAAGAAAAAGCAGTTACGCATTCTAAAGCTCCGTGGGAAGCCACCCAGAAAGTGACAATAGAAACGAAGAACGAAGGGCTTGTGGCGTATTCCGAAACTTTATTGGAATGCAACCAGAAAGAAACAGCAAAGGAAGAAAAAAGCAAACAAAAGGTCGGTGATGCGCATTCCGTAATATCATTTGAGAAAAATCGGCAGAAGACGAAGAAGAAAAACGAAGACGAGAAAGACGAGAAAGTTGTGGCGCACTCTGAAATTCCACTGGAAAGTGATCAAGATAGGAAAGCAAACAAGGAAGAAAAAGACGAGAAAGAAGCACTAGCAGCGCATCCTAGAACATCACTGGAATGCAACCAAAAAGTTTTCGAAAAAAAGATAGATATGGTAGCAGGGCATTCTGGAACTGCACTGAAAAGCAATCAGAAAGACACGGCAAAAACGAAGAAGAAAAAAAAGAACAAGAAAAAGGTAGCGGCGCATTCTGATCCTCCACTGGAAAGCAACCAGGAAGAGACAGCAAATAGAGAGGAAGAAAAGAAGAAAGAAACGGTGGCAGCACATTCTGAAACTTCACTCGGGAGTAAAAAGAAAGAGACAGCAAATACAAAGGAAGGACAGAAGAAAGATGAATTAGCAGCACATTCTGAAACTTCATTGAAAGGCAAACGAAACGTTGGAGTAGAAAAGAAAAACGGAAATATAGCGGCCCCTTCTGAAACTTCACTGGAAAGTAACCAGAAAGAGACTGCAAAGAAAAAGGTAGCAGCGCATTCTGCAACTTTAGTAGAAAACAGCAGTGTAATGTCAACAAAGAAAAGTGATGAAAAGAAGAAACAGAAGGCGGCCACGCATAATGAAGAGTTACTGGAAAGCATTGAGAAAGGAACAACAACAAAAAAGGACAAAAAGAAGGACGAAAATGTGTCAGCGTATTTTGAAACACCACTGGAAAAAAATCAGAAAGAGATACCAAAGGAAAAAGAAAAAAAAAAGAGAGAAAAGGTAATGGCGCAATCTGAAACTCCACTCCAAAGCAACCAGAAAGAGACGGCAATCAGAAATGGAGAAAAGAAAAAAGAAAAATTAGTAGTGCATTCTGAAACTGGACTGGAAAGCAACCAGAAGCAGACAGCAAAGAAAAAGCAAGAAAATAACAAAGAAAAGTTGGTAGCGCATTTTGAAACTCCACTGGAATGGAAACAGAAAGAGACGGCTAAGAAAAAGAAGAAACAAACGGGAGCATCCCATTCTGAAACAAGTGCAGGCACGTCAAATCTGTCAGTGAAAGATCTTACCAAAGAAAGTACGCAAAGATGTCTTAGATCTTTAGAACGCCGGCTGATCCAAGCATTGTGCATCTATCTCAAGGCCAGCCCTGGAACACATCTGCTATCAAAGATTGCGAGCGTTGAGGAAATTCGCGCCGCTACCAATGAAATGAAGGCGATTACTTCCCAACGTTTCAAATGGATCCCATTTCTTAAGAAACATTCAGACATTTTCGCCCTATCAGAATTACAAAGACCAGGTCTTGAGAGAGTTTCGTTGCACCAAACTGCATCTGAATGTCAACAACTTCCTTAACCATATCTGAGCTGAAGGGGGACACAAAGTGCCCCCGGCTGGCTCTGCAATGGAGAAAGATAGAAAGACCTAATTTGGTGACTTTTCCTAAATTTTATAGGGAACATTTTGATATGTATTGTGGTGTGTCAGCTGGCGGACTGTTCCGTGGTAACAAGGTTTTGCAACACTGTTTCTTCCCATTTTCTGCCCGGAATCATTAAGACAGGAGGAAATGCTTTTTGCTATGTACATGTGCTTATACCATATCAGTGACATTATCTAACAATATGTCAGTTAGGTATTCTAATTTAGTAAGAGCTCAGACTGCAATGCATTGTGGGTGCATTTTCGGGGTTTTTTTATTTCAAGATTTTGTCACATTGTTTAACAACTTTATTATAAAATGTTCAACATTTATTGTGAAAAACATTTTTAACAGACTTTTTTGGTATATTTATAACTACTTTGCACTGTAAATGCTTTCTAAAGTTACGCAACAAACACTTGAATTATGTCAAAGAAACAACACGATTTATGCTGGCGGAAAGTGACTTTATACTTTGATACAACTACAAGGATTCAATTTATATCAAAAACTATATTTCACTCAATATTGGGTTATTACAAGAATAAAATAATAACAATGGGTTCATTAAATGTTTTAAACTCGAGTTTCTTCGAAAAAACGGAAAATGCTACAAAACGACGATTTTTATGACGTCATATGGAAGTAAATTTTTGCCCAAATACCGACTCATTCCTACCAAAACAGATTAATATGACCCCGAAACGGAATCACAGGCCCTAAAGCAGTTTGAGCTTCCAAAATACAGACTCGTTTGCTCAAATAGCCAATTAGTCGGTATTTGGGCAGGGGTCTCTATTTGGGCAAATTGGTCTGTATTTGGGCAAAATGGTCTGCATCTTGGCATATCAGTCCGCATTTGAGCAAATGAGTCTTTTTTAATGAAGCTCAATCTGCTTTAGGGCCTGTCAATCTGTTTTGGGGTCATACGAGTCTGTTTTTGCACGAAATGAGTCCGTGAACAGGCCCTGATGCAGTTCCTGGTCAATGTGCTGGGGGCCTTGGTTGAGTTCAATATCACCCTGGAGGCGTCTCTGTTCAAAGGCATCTCGTAGTCCAAAGTTTGACGGCGTACATCGCTATGGACGTTAGCTCCCGAGTACTGAAACACAACATCCACTGAAGAGAAATTCGTCTCAACCAATAAGGAGTAAAGCCTGCTTCACACTAGCGACGCATTCGCAGTAGCAAGAAGCAGAAAAAATCGATTCACACTAAAAAAAATTGGCGGTAATCACAGTTGCATGTGTAACCGCAGTCACAAGAAGAAGTTTTGCGCTTGCAATTGCGATTAACTTCAAATTTTTCTAGTGTGAACCAATTTTTACTGCTGCTTAGTCGCGGAGGACAATGTGGTGGCCACATCTTTGTCGCTATTAGGCTCGTGCTCATGCTGTTTTGCGCCTTCTATCGGCACGGTCCAGGTGTAGGTTCGAGAGCTATGAACCCCTATGTGGTACAGGAGCGAACTTTGCTGTTTCATCAACAGGTATCAAGCGTTTATTGGTATATCGTCAGCCATAAACAGCTAGACGGCCATACCTGGTTTTCGCTGGTGAAATAAGCGTTAACACAAAACAGAAGAAATATAAATGACAAAGGAAAGGGGAAGAGAGCATTGATGATGTGAGCTTGTTCCAAGTTGTCGCACATTTAGCATTCGTTGTCTTTTTTCTTATGCGTGTCCATGCTTGTGCTTTTTTTCACCAGTGAAATCAGTCAGCCTTAAACGTACAAAGACGTTGGAGACCGTGCAGCAAAATGGGCAACTTGTTGTCCACGTTTAGAAAGGTTTTCTCGAGTTGCCTCCGAATCCAAGAAGATTACAAATCATTTTTCTGGGAGGAAACGTTTAATTGTATAGTATAAGTTAACGCGGAAATGATTCTCTCAATCTTTAGGAGATGGTGGGCAGTAAGGGTTTCTCAGTTACCGTTAACTAAATGTGTTGAAAAAGTTTTGATGAACAGGAATTGTTGTTTTTCAAACTCTGCGAAGGTTTCATACAACACACTTTGTGACTCGATGTTCAGTTTAGTTCATGAATTTGTACTCGTCTGGTCTACGTTTCTTTGTTGATTTTTTTAACGGTTTGACTTGTGCAGTGAGCGATTTCGTATTGCTATTCTCAAATTGTTCCTTGTGATCCGAGATGGTGACCGGGAAATTACGATGCATGCACTTCATGGGAACAATTAAGGGTTGTTGAATTTGAGATGTCACCACTGCAAATACCAAGGTCATTGCTTATTCTATAATTTGTATTTTATCCGGCATTACTCAACACAGCCGACATCAAGTGTGACAAGGGTTGGATTTTTCACTTACAATTTATTTCGAGTCGGCAGTAGACCCATGAGTAATATTATTTTATCTTCTACCCTCTCTCCTTCCCCCGTACCCCGATCGCCAGGCGGAAACACGAATATCAGTCGCCATATTTAGAAGTCTTGCGCCAGAACGGGGTAAGTTTTACCGCTCTTTGTACAGTGGGACCTCGATCATTAAAACGGTCACCAACGGGCCATAGACATTTGGCCGTATTAACAGGGTATAAGCCACTTTCTCAATCATGCGCAGAGCAACTTTAGCGCTTCAGTTGGTGGGCTACACGTATTGGAATTATGGCATATGGTGTTAAGAAAGAAACAAGTTCGATTGTCTTCGAAAGAAGGTAAAAAGATAAACCTAAATATGTCAATAATGATGAAAACAGGGGTTGTGACCACCAGCAAAACCGTTACTTTGCGCATGATTGAGAAAGTGGCTTCTAGGATCAAGTTTTTTAGCTAGTATGTTAGGGGTCGAAATACCTGAATTCATAAAGGAAATGAAGGCATGGGCTGTGACAGGCACTTCCAACTAAAAAGGAAAACTGTTATTGTTTGTGAAGAATGTCATTATGTATGGGCATTTTGCCGGGCAAAATAAAAAAAATTAATGAGGGTAGGGGGGCTTTTTTTCTAGGTTTAATACTTTTGTGGACTCCCAAGACAGTTTTGGAGTAAATCTGCTACACCACTATATACCAAACTATGTTATGATACGGTCCATGTTACAAAACAATTTTTTGAAGTGATTTGGGTTGTAAAGGGGCAGTAAATTTTTGTTGCGGTTGTCACGGTGTCTTGTCTAGGTGGCGGTCACGAACGCTCAAATTTAGTAAGTATCGTCTTTATGAGTGTTTTTCGAGCCATTTTCCACTTCAGAAGCCCCCAGGCTAGCATCATTAAGCTAGTATGGTGGGTAGAGGCAATCTTCTGAAAGAAAACAGAGGTGAGAGGCGAATTCACGATGACTGGAATGCCGAAAGTTTGATTTGCGAACGATTGCAGACCACGAGTGAAGACATCTCTCTGGCCGTTCCGCAAATGGATTCTAGCACCTACTAACGTGATTTTGGCAAGTTTTGACTTCCAAAAATTCTAACGGGCGCCGTATTTAGCGAGTATGTCTGGGTAGCTCGACACTCATAAAAAAACTATAAAATAAGGATGGGCGGACCTCCATTTCGCCGTTAAGCTCGGATTACCCAGAATTCCCATCGGGCACGAACAAGGATACAGTGGGTTCGCCAAACTTTCCCTAATAGAAAGACTCTTATTTGACCGGTGGAAAGAGGAACAAGAAACACTACCAACCAGCGCTAAGTAATGGACTTGAAGTTCTCTGCAATTGTGAAGTGTTTATTTTAAAAAAAGATTTTTCCATTAAATAATTGACCACAAAAGTGGAAGAAGGGGTAAATAGAGACCAATTTCTGCCCCAAAACAGACTACTTCGCCCAAATACAGACTTGTATGACCCCAAAAGGCATTCACAGGCCCTAAAGCGGTTTGCGTTTTCTTAGCAAAGACTCAGT
>JAOBYE010030457.1:0-22641 GCA_025403585.1 Parazoanthus swiftii | reverse complement strand
AACTTGCAACACAACACGCAACATTGTTGCGCGGAAAATCGTCGTTGCAAGTTGACTCGTGTAACACGGCCTTAACGCTTGGACATTTAATTTAGTTTGAATTCCACGCGCGCCGCCATTTTCAAGTGTAACTGGCATCGTCACATTTCAAAATGTCGTGCGTGGAATAAACACAAAATAGGCAAGTTAAATCGCCGGGAATGTCGGCGAGAAATGTTTTTTCCTTGTCAGGTAGTTAGATGTGTTACCATAGTTACTCTAATTATCCATAATACGAGAGCCATCCCTACTACCAAAGCTACCAATGTTAGCATAGTAACCATTACTTCCATTGATAGTTACCTTGTTCCACAGCAGTTGCACCAACTCTTTTTCCTTGGTTGCTGTCCCGCAATTCCCTCTGGGGCGACTGCTGACGAACAGCCGCCTCCCATTGGCTAAACGGGAAAAAATAATAGTTAAAATCAGTATACTGTATACAAAACCACGCTGCCTGAATAACGTAATCTGATTGGCTACCCAAATTCGCTTCGTTGGAAACTTAAGGCGTCCAAATCGTCAATTCAAGTATGACATGTTATATATGATGCCATAGCGACCGGAGGGAAACTGGTATATTTGAAATATTGTTAACAAAACGAGGAAGAAGTGGAATCATTGCACCTTGTATATTTATTATTTCTCTAATTTTTTTAACCACTTATTCCTGTTTTCACCTTTTTACTGATTTAATTATTTATCATTTTACTTACTTCTTCGTTTTCGCGTTAGAATATTAATTATTCTCAACGCAAAATAGTGATACACCTTTTATTAATTTTTCTTTCTCATCCAGTATTCGTATATGCGTTTTTTCGTTTCCACCCTCACCCAAAAAGAAAAGCGAGGAAAGTTTTGCAGTTCTATAACTTCTTATCTAAACAGTCACAAAAAAAACTTCAACTGGCAGGTTTGACTTGTCAGCCAACAGGAAGAACAATCAAACAAGTCGATGATCAACGAAGCGAGCTCAGAACAACTGAACAAAAATCAAGAGCGTCTTTTGGAGGGGGAACGATGTAAGAACTGTGCGAGGGACACGCACGAGTGGGAGCGATGTACTATGGTCTCGTATCACAGACTAATGGCAAAAAAAAAGAGAAACATAAAGCAGCTGAATCTGAAGTCTATGCCTGTTTAGCGTTAAAAAGATCTGATTATTGTTGCTTTTTACAAATACGGCAAGCTACAGTGCGCGCTTGGAAACAAATTTTATACATAACCTTTCTATTCGCACAATGTTCATGGATAACGAAGCTCGAATTTTCAACTCAGTTTGAATAACGTAAAAGCGGTTGAGACAATCGTGCTTGTCAAAAGTGCATTAATTTCCGTTATTTTATATAACGACTTCTTCTTTGCGTTTTTGTTGACACTACTCTTACAAGCGTCAACATCTTTTGCAAATCGTTTTACAGCTGATGTTAATTTAGCTCACATCTGCAATTGACCGTCATTAAACTTTATATATTATGGCCTCACTTTAGTGTTATTTAATTATTGGCATGGCAACGAGAATGCAGCAAATGTTTTGTGGTAGTGCTAAGGATGCTTGGTAGGGTATAGATAAAAAAAGTGGCCGAACGACAATCAAGTTTTTGTCGTCTCTCACAGTTTAACACTTGAAGAAGCCAAAAACACCATAGGGTGGCAGCGGTGGAAAAAATTCAGTTTAGCGCTCCCGCAAACATACTTTTCAGAGATATCTGTGTAATTCGTTAGCTAGCTGGCTTGCATGAGAAAAGCAGACATCGGACAATCATTCAGTTAACGAAATGGAAATAACGTTTAGTTAAGGAGATGTTAATATCATTTCAACGACGAAAAAATTACCATAGCTTATTGTATTGCCTATAGCCCTATCAAAAAGTGAAAAAATGAAATCATTACTCAGAGAATGAATCTCTCACATAATTACAAATTAATTAACAATTTAACCATATGTTAGCCAAGTGAGCTTATTGTCGATGTCAACAAGTAAAAAGCCAAAAATTACAGATTGGAAAACGATGTTCTTTAAAAATCATGCGCACTTCAGTTTGAGACACAACATCCTAACAATTGCTTGTTAGCGTAATTCCACTTTATCATTGTTTTTCACATGTAAAATCTTTCACAGCAAATAATTTCTACAACTGATTTATTAATAGTTCAAAATGAGAAAGGTAGTCCGTTCGACAGCCAAAAAGACGAGACGAGTATTCTTTCTTATCTCATGTAATATCATCTTTCCTCATCAGTTTGTGTTAAGTGAGTTTAGTAACCTTTAACTTTAGTAAATCCGTGGTCAGCATTTACAAAGGATTTTTTGAGTCTATGTAGGAGAAGAAAAACTGGCTACACAACGTAAAAGCTTGTTGAAATTGATCAGAGATTAAAACTCTCAGAGAATTCAGTTTGTAAACGTGTGTTTTGTAGTGGATTTTCCGTGATTGTTTAGTCTGCAGTAAATTCTGAACGTTGGTATATGTTTAAAGCAGCGTAAATATCTCTAATCGAGGAGATGAAGATACTGCAGCAATAGGCTTGAAGGACATCTAGTTACGAGGTTCAGTCGCAAATGTACTCGATCAGGCGATATCGCAACTAGAAATGCTACCGATCGATGCGAAAACGCAAACTTAATGAATAATCTATGTTATTAAAAACAGAAAAATTAGTGGTTTTACGATTTTTGACAGAGAAGGAAAGCTTATATGAATGACAACTGTCCGATGTTTTTCCATGACTTGTGCTGATTTCTGCTGATTTCTTTGATTAAGAGTTAAGTGCGAGGACTGAGAAAATTACTGCAAAGATTCCACATGCATAATTAACATACAGTCAACAAAATGCAAAAAACAAACTTAAAGTTTTGTCAGCGAGATAATATTAAAGAAGATATGTCTTCCATGTAGTATCGAGAAACAACGGGAAATGTTATCTCAAAGTTCAGTACCAGCAAACGAAACAACAAAGAAAAAAATTATCTTACTGTGTTCAAATTTGATTGCTGCTACCCCGAAGGTCAGGTTCGTCCCGTTTGTCGGAGGTTTGGCTTCAAATTCTTTTCTTGGTAGTGCACACTCGTTTTATACATAGACAGATATATCGCGCCCTTTCATTGGCTAAACATTGATGTTTTGGAACCAACACTTTTATAAACGATTGACGTTCTCATGCCTATGTTGTGTGGACTAGAATCTAATCAACGTAGTTTGTTTTTAGACAAAGAGCAAATCTACATCACAATGATTCATTTTGGGAAGAGTCTGCAACCGCCGAAAGACGTTAGACGTGGTATAACTCGACTTTACAGTATTTTGATGTCCGCACGTTTGCATCTGCAGGAAAAGATGCTGTGATGCAATCCACCGCTGAATTGGAGAATATGTGTTACTGTTTGATTGAATACTTGTACAGTAGGTAATAATAACGATAATAATAATAATAAAAATAATAATGATAAAGGTTAATAATAATAATAATAATAATAATAATAATAAAGATTTTCATGTACATCTCGAACATCATGTTGGTGAGTTTTTGAATTGTAAGGAAACTATCGGCTTTTTCAGCAGGAAACAAAAGATATAATCATAATGAAAAAGTTTATCTAAAGAGAGATCGGTGCTGCCTGCATGGAAAACCATAGCGGCTAAACGGGACAGATAGCTAGAGTTTTGGGGGGTAATTTGCCTATTACTATACTACATAATGCTAAAAAAATTTTCTGAACATTTGTTTTGTTAAAAAGAGGACACATCTTAGTACATCAGCATACAATGGCTTTCAACAGCTCTGAAGTGCGAATCTTTTAAAACGAAACCACCAGTTGTCAAGGCAGCAGGAACTTTACAAAAAAAAAATCCCAGAGAACAACCAATGTGTCATATATGTTGACGCAACCTAACTGGGACATACTTGTTCGATTTCCTTGACGTCACCCTCAAAACACATTCACTGTTCAGCTATGATCACCACCTGTCCTATACCATTTTTAGCTCCGCCAGTCTCGAACATTTAGCATTTTAGAAGAAGATTCATATATGTTGTGGCTGCAAATTGAAATTGAAATTTTGAGCCTATTGTCTTATTAATTTTAGTGGTTTTACGATATTTGACAGAGAAGCAAAGCTCATGCGAATAACCGGCAGCTGTCCGATAATTTTCCAAAAGTTGTATTTCTTGTGCACTTTAGTTTAGAGCGAAATGCGAGGACTTAAAAAACTACGGCCAAGTGACCCATAATAATAAACATGTTGTCAACAAAATGTAAAAGCGAATTTTAAGTTATGCCGGCGAGATGAGATATGTCTTACATAAATTATCGAGAAACAACAGGAAATGCTTAACAAAACGTAAATCTCAATGCTCAGTGCCAGCGAACGAAACAACAACGAAATAGATTATCTTACTGTGGTTATACTTGGTTGTTGCTACCCCGAAGGTCAGTTTCTCCCGTCTTTCACATTTCTTGCCTGGAACTACACTACGCGCTTTATAAAATAGACAGATATATCGCGCCCTTTAATTGGCTGAACAAGGCGGATACTTTGGTCTCTGAAAATTACGCGGACTAGAAATCAAATAACGTAGTTTGTTTGTTTACGAAAAGCGAATGTACATCACAATAATTCATTTCGGAAAGAGTCAAGAACTAAAGACGTAAGCCGAGATAAAATCGACTTTACATTATTCTGTTTTCATGTTTTGATGTCATGTACGCATCTGCAAGAAAACGCACTCCCCCGCAAAACTGGATGTTTAATTGATTACTTGTACAGTAGTGTGATAACAATAATAATAATAATTATTATAATAATAATAACAATAATAACAACAACAATAATAGAAAGATTTTCATGTAAATCCCAAAGATCACTGTTTTACATTTCCTCTGATGAATTAACGATATCTTGCTGTAGTTCTTGGTAAGAAGCTAGTTCATGCATGTTTTCGTAAGTCTAACAATAAACTCCCTCCTATTTCGTTTTTACCGCAGACAAACAGGCCGGTTCGATTTTAGTCTAACACTCTGACCAAAGATTCACCAGGTCAAGAAGGACACTACATTCAGTGGAAGGAATTTCAGAGTTCTAACCTCCAAATAACACAGCATTGCTGTTGACCTAGCGTTAGTTTTACCGTTTTTCAATTCAATCTAATACAAGAAACGTACACAAAAGACATAAACCTAGGGAAAAAACTTTTGAGCCCTATTTGAATGCAATTCCCGAAGTACAGTTTATTTGAAGTTACACTAAGTAGTCATGAAATTGCCCATATCCAGCTATTGTGACATATTAGCAGTGGGAATTTTGCCAGTTGTGGAAGTGAAGTTCATTTCTTCTTAGCATTTCTCATTTAAAATATGCAAGACTAGCAGAAATAATTAAATGGCTGGACCAAATACAAACCGAAACAAAATATAGTAAAGTGAGATATGCTTACGAACATGTAGCAATTTTAGTTTCATAACAGCATCTTTTCCAAACTGTTTATACATTTTACCTTGAATAACCCAAAACCTTAATTTCTTGATGAACTGCTTGCGTCTGTAAGTTACTTTAAAAACTTACTGATTGTTTTCACATTTTCTATACGTAAGAAAGTACAATTTGTTGTGAAGTTTGTTATAAGAGATATCCAATTTCTTATTCAAAAGGAATGAATTGAAAACCGAAGGAGCTTCTTCCAGTCGTTTGTCAAAATCTCAATGCAACTTGCAGCTGTAGTATAAGCATATATATCATTATCTATAACACAAATGTTCTCCTCAAGTAACCATCACGTTGTGCAGTTTTTATTTGTGACTTGAGTTTTAGAAGTTATCGCAAGGAAAAGATAAGGATTTTTAAGTTCTGTCTGAATATTTAATCACCGTTTACAAAAACATTTCAACAAATTTACATAAGTAGAACTCGTTAATAATAGATAGCAAAAGATTTACAGAGAGGTTTTCGAGTGAAGGCCACAAGCTGCGAGTATAGATTTCAAATATCGCGCAGCCAGGACTCTTTAGCATGCCGGAAAATGTTTGTTTGAAATTACTATATAGCCTTAAACCTCAGCGAAAACGAACCCCAAACATGTTGCCAACAATTAAAATACGCTATTGTGGCACTATATTTAGTCGTGAAGGTTTTAAAAGTATTGAACGGAAATGAATTCAAGATTAAATTTGCTTTGACCGAAATTAATTCGAATGCCCTTAAATCGAAACGAGAAAACTAAGAACTGATCCACAGAAAAAAGCAAATGCAACTCTGGTATACGGTAGCATATCAGAACTAAAAAAGTCCATTTACTGTGGAAGTCTACTGCTCCAACTGACTCTTGAGAAGCAAAAGGACTAAAGAAGTTGCAAAACAATAAATTTGAGTGTAAAACATTTCTTGTTGAAGTCCTGCTAAAACTTGGCTTACCTTTCGAGCGTTGCTTTCATACTGTTCCATTCGCTCAGTAGTTTTTTTTAACACAGCAGCAGATCAAATTCTACGAATCCGGAAGCGCTATCTCAGTGATCAGAATAATCGAGTTTTATAGGTGGGCGATGTGTTGATTCAAAGATAGAAAAAAAATTGCCCAATAAAGATTATATTGCACAAGACAGAACAGGTGCATTCTGCAGGAACACTCTCTTATTGGTGTTTTATGAACAATTGAACTGCCAATACTTACAGAAAACCACAACAACCTTTATACTTTAATCTTCACCAACTCTCAATGTCTTTGAAATGTTACAAGCTTTAACAAGAGAAAACATTTTAAAACGAAATTAGGAACAATCGTGTTTTTTGTGATGTACAAAAGTTAAGGACAACTTAAGAACAGGTTTGTAGCCTCAACTTGACATGAAAAAGACAACTACACATAAAAAAGAACTTTGAGCCCCTGCCAAAATTATTTGGTTCTTTATTTTTCACTATTTATAAAATTGTTTGGTTCTTTATTTTTCTTAATTTCAGGTTTTTTATACCAGTTCCTTATGATTCATTGACTAAAAAGTGAGGCTTCGATTTCATCGCCAACTGAATCAGCCGCACTGCCACTGAAACGTAACAACCTCTTGATTAAAAAATTGGTGTTTGAATGTATGGAAACATTATGTTTCAGTTAGTTTTTATCATTAAAACAACTAAACAAAAGCTAATACTTTCGTATTTTTACCCACAAGGCGATAATTTTAAAACTAGTAATGGTAATGGTAATGGTAATGGTAATGGTAATGGTAATGGTAATGGGACTAAATGGAGTTCAATCCGGTCTGTAATCATATGAGTGATAACAAAATTGGACAACCGCAACTTCCGAGAAAAAAAGAGTTTTTTTCAAGTCACAATTTTAGCTTTAGTGTTGGTGATTGTGGAAGTTTAGTAACATTGTATATGTGGTCTTTGGAAAAAGCTACTACCAATACTTTGGTTTGTTTGTTTGTAAAGACTCTGGCATTGCCATGTCAATCTGCTTTGAGTAGAACTCATGGCTATCCGAAGAAACGAAACTACTGACAGAGAAAAATGCTCCATTTTGCTTGATCTGAGAGGTGAGTTGTCATGGTAACTATTTACTGACTTGTGATTGGCTCATGAGCCAAAAAGTCCAATTGTGATTGGTTCATAGAGGTGTTCAATAACATGCTTGTAATCGGATAGTATCCGATAACAAGCTCAGTGTAATCGGACAGTTGACAGACAAATTGATGAATAATAGAGAAGTTAATAGACCAATCAGAATTGATAAAATTGTAGTTGTTATAATAATCTATAAAATCGAGTTGCGGGAGTTTTAAATGCGTGAGAATTTTCGAATTCTGTAAACTCTAAAGAAGCACACTGACTAAAGTTATTGGTTAAAACCGTTATTGAGGAAGATTGGGGGCGTGGCGTGTGACACAAAATGTTAAGTCCGAAATATAGCTCAACAGTTAGCTATAGGACAACTATACTACTACTACTACTACTACTACTACTACTACTACTACTACTGCAACTACTACTACTACGACAACGACTACGACTACTACAACAACAACAACAACTACTACTACTACTACTACTACTACAACTACTACTTCTACGACAACGACTACGACTACTATTACAACAACAACAACAACTACTACTACTACTACTACTACTACTACTACTGCTACTGCTGCTACTACTACGACTACGACTACTACAACAACAACAACAATAATAAGTAGGGGGTAATCGAATGATTTGGAGTGCATTTCAGGATTAATCAGTACGAGTAAATATTTCAAAGACTGACCTTAAACTTAACCGAACAAAGTGAGTTCAATTTGTGGTCTTTGAAATATTTACGGGTGCTGATTAATCCCAAATTGCACGAACAAGCCATTCGATTACTTGTTAATAATATGCATTAATGGAAGAAAGAAAATTGGTCAATTGTTTTGAATGATTTATTACCCACGCTTTCTACACTTTCAGCCAATGTTTGTACTTATCACTGTGTTCTTACTGGATGCTTTGTCCTTCAGAGTTTGAATTAGGTCTTCGTTGCACTCGGCAAACCTGGCCGCCATTTTACTTGTTTACAACCAGTGCAAACTACATATTATGCACTGCTTTGATTTGTGACTGCATTGTTCGGGATTAACTGAGGGACTCTTAGCCAATCAGATTGCCGTAATTTTTGGCTATGCATGTTATTACAGCGATAATAATATTAACCCTTTCAGCCCCAGGCAATATATCAACATCTAACTTCTCCTCACAAAAGTCAAACAAAATTATATAACAGGTAATGAGAAATAAGGAATTGATCAAGTGGAATAAGCTGTTGAAGTTGAAGAGCCAAATTCCCTCAAACTGCTTATATAGAAAGAGTGGAGCTCATGATCAGTTGGGAGAATTTACCATCACACCATTTGTCGTGTTTAGCAATAACAATGACAATGCATTATCAATAACATAAAAACAGTATCAATACAATTACAAAAGCACCAGCAACATAGCAATAAACATTAATAATCTGAATAACATTAATAGCAATAATAGTGACAATGACGAATGATGAATAATATAGTTTACGATAACGATAATGAATAAGTTCATGATAATAATAACCAGAAAAAAACAATAAGCAAACATTTTTACTCGTGGCCTTTCGGCCCCCGTCATAGGCCTTATGCAGTTAGAGGTCACGTGGAACAAATCCAAACTGGAAGGCAAAGAACATGCAAGAGTCCGCCAGGAATTGTAAAACAAAGAAAATACACACTTTTCTAAAGGAACTGTGTTTTGTTTTTGGAGTCTTTCACATTCTTTTGCCCTCCAGTTTGGCGTATTTTGTACCACGTGACCTCTAGCTGCACAAGTCGTATTATATCGAACGCCTCAAAGATGAAATTTTTATTTTGGTACTGTATTGAAGTTCAGAAATAACATTTTGCAAAAAAAACCAGTAAAATCATTAGTTAAAGACTGGTAGCCTTGAGGGAAAAGTATGTTGAAACAGGAAAGGTTTAATTTAAACTGACTCAAATATATGTAAATAGGTAAAAACAATTACCCATTTATTTACTGTTTGAACGGAAGTTTTAAAATAATATTTGTTGTCAATTAGACAAGCACAGTGCATTGATAATGAACCAAATAGCCTGTTCATCTACGCTGTATGAAGACTGTGAGTGTTCATCTTTAGATCTTCAAAACATATACAAATCAGTTCAAATTGAAAAA
Source organism: Parazoanthus swiftii (assembly GCA_025403585.1). Lineage (NCBI taxonomy): Eukaryota > Metazoa > Cnidaria > Anthozoa > Zoantharia > Parazoanthidae > Parazoanthus > Parazoanthus swiftii. The sequence continues at coordinate 12,907 of JAOBYE010030457.1, read as the reverse complement.
TGAAGAAAATCAATGTGTTGGTTAGGTTCATTGTAAGGCGGTCTAAAACACTTTCTCTGAGGAAATCTAACAGCAAGTCTCCTGCGGTTTGTTCCAACAGGCCTAATAAGCTCACGAAAGAAACACTGCGAAAGATGACAAAGATTAACATCTAGAACTGTACAGATTTTGGAAGAAAATACAGATAAAAATCTTATATATATATAGTGTCACTGTTTAAAAAGTTTTTGTAAAATACAAAAATTGTCCCTACGTTTCGACAATAATACTTATCCTCATCAGAGAAGTGAAGAGAATGCAAATTGTCGTAGTCAAACAGGAGTTCCAAAGAAACTTATATACATAGCGTTGTTTAACTGGTGTTAAAGAATTCGCACCGTTGTCTCAGTTCATGGAATTTGGTTCCAAATTGATTTCCCACGCATCTTTCTTTGTTTCCATTTATTACATGTGCGTAGTAGCTTAAAATCGTCCCAAGTGATGTGGCGTGGTGCTCGGCTAAAGCAAATTTCTTTGTGTTTAAGAGAACCACGGTCTTTTGATGTTTTTTCTTTCTTGTCTCAAATTTTTGCTTGGTTTCACCTGTGTAGGACTTTTCGCACTTTTGCAAGGGATCCGATCGATTGCACCTCGCGTTTCTTCTCTGGTCAATGGATCTTTTGGTTTTGGTAACAAGATAGGTTTATGAGCAACCTTCACTTGGTGTTGGCCTAGCAGGCTTTTGATTGGTTCTTGGGGATATGAAACCATCCGAGCTGCGTGATGTGTCGTAAAGATCCATTGACACGAGAAGAAATTGACGTGCAATCTATCGGAACCCTAAACGCTTCATCCTCAAAACAACCCAATAAGGAACACACCAAGAAATTACACACACAGAACACGTCATAGGAACCTCTGGATCAATCAAAAGACTACTTAGGCCAAAACGGAGTGAAGGTTGCTTATAAACCTATCAACACCATTGGCAGCTTGCTCCCAAAACCAAAAGATCCATTGACACGAGAAGAAATTCGAGGTGCATTCTATCGGATCCGTTGCAAAAACTGCGAGAAGTCCTACACAGGTGAAACCAAGCGAAAATTTGAGACAAGAAATGACGCGGTTCACTTAGACACAAAAAAATTTGCTTTAGCCGAGCACCACGCCACATCTCTTGGGACGATTGTAAGCTACTACGAGCATGCGATAAATGGAAACAAAGAAAGATAATGGAAGCGTGGGAAATCAATTTGGAACCAAATTCCATGAACAGAGACAATGATGCGAATTTGCTGCCCGATTATCTCTGTCTCATTGTTCAGAGAAACCTTAACACCAGTTAAACATTGCTATATAAATTTCTATGGAACTCCATTTAACTACGGCAATTTGCATTCTCTTCACTTCCCCTAATGAACACAAATAATACTGTCGAAACGTTGAGACATTTTTTGTAATTTACGAAAACCTTTTTAACCAGTGACACTATATATGTAAGATTTTTATCTGTATATTCTTTCAATTCTTAATGTCTGGTTGTAATATATAGTCTTGTTTTTATACAATTTTTGTATTTTACAAAAAACTTTTTAACCAGTGACACTTTATGTGTAAGATTTTATCTGTATATTCTTCCAGGTCTTAATGCCTGGTCAAGTTGCAATATATAGCCTTGTTTTTATGCAGAATTTGTCAATGATGGTGCATCTGTGTGGTTCGTACATCTGATTTCGTTTCTTTTTTCATTATTTTTGTAAAATGGCGAAAATTATCAAAATTATAAAACTGACCGCACTTAGCTTGCAAAAATAAATAAAACAGTTTGTGCTAAAATTGTAACTGTAACTTAACATCAATTTTTTTTGTCTCTAGCAAAAACTGACAATTGACGTTGAAAATCTTGCCCAGCAGCTGTTGATTCGGATAAACCACATCATGTAAAGTAATTAATTGTTCTTATAAACTGTGTTCGTACTGACAACTCTGATTTTTGACAATTGTAGTAATTGAATGATATTGGACAATTTTGATAATGGAATCAATTGCTTGCAGTCTGTACACATAAATAGTAAACAAGAGTACGCGATTGACAGGAAACATTTTCAAGATTTCCCAAGCCAAACTCATAGCGCTTTCGGTTCAGCAAATATCACATTATTAACACAATGAATTATTGATCGTTGTGTAACTTTCTTCCTCTATAGGCCCACATTATCTCAATATCTTCAAGTGTCGCAAGCAAAAACGCATTACGAAGAAATGAAATCTATGGATAGGAACTAATTAAGCTGTTGATAGCTTTCTATTGTAAAAAAAAAACAACTAAAATACTACAGCAACATGAAATGTTTGCCGAACGTAAGTACGGCTGTATTGTTAATATTATTAAAGAAAAAATAATGGCTGTCATTAATTTACAAAATTTAAGAGCCATCTTTACCAATTATGCGGTATAGCGGCACAATTTGGACATATTTTATCTCAGTGTCAAATCTTCCATCGCCGTTTCATTAGAGTGAAAATTTGCTGAGGTGATACGATGGCACAATTTGATGTGCAATTTAAGAAAACAATACAAAATGGAAGCGATTGGTCAACAGTTGGAGTCGGAAGAATTGTCAATACTTGACTGTGCAATCGAGCGGGGAGCCACAACTTAATCAGAACAAGATATTGGCAGCAGATGTTGGTTTTCCCACATTTATCAACAAACGCCGGTTTCCAAATGCAAGATAAAGATAAAGCGCACACTCCCCGGACTTATTCTTGCAAAATAAAAAACTGAAACTCGCGATGTCTGTTTCTTCCTCACAACACGGTTGTTGAAAAAAAACCGAAATTAACTCCTTCAGTTGCCTGGACAACTATATATGCTTTTTATAATAGCTTGGAAACACTCAAAAACCGTTCAGCATAAAAACTATTTGACTGATCTTGAAGGAAACACAGCCGAGTGAGATTACCTGAAATTGTAAAAACTTCAACTCAGATGGTTTCATTTGATTTGTGTTGAATTTCAACTTTAGGGCACTTATAATGATATGCAAACTTCATTATAAAACTGCACGTCGAAGTATAGTAAATAATTGGCTGTGAATGGTGAAGTAAAAACTAACCTTAATTAATATTTGAATTATTAAATGAAACGAAAAAAAACCTGAATGTAAAAATATCGAAAGTGGATCACTTTTACACGGACGGTAGTCGTGCTGATCAAAAAATATATTTGTTTTTATCTTAGTGTGAATCGAGCGTTTTCTTGAAATGTCTTCATCTTCTAACTTGTTCTATACTGATCTTAGTGTATGAAACTGGCGTCAAATAATAAATGCGGAGATTTGTTTGATACAGTATTAGCAAACTAAAAAAGAACTGCAATTTTCCCAAATCACTCCTGACGTTTCCCAGCGTCTGAAGCTTCATTTATCATGGTAAAAGGTTCACTCCGGAAACTTCGGCATCTGTGTTTGTTTTTCAATATAAATGCTATATATTTGAGTCTCAATAAAATCGAGAATATTGATATTCGGAGCATGTTGGTAAATTTTAATTGCAATTTGCTTTTTTTGTTCTAAGTGTAAAAAAAAAGAACAAATTCAAAAACAAAAAGAATGAAGTTTTTACCGTCTGTTTTTTATACGGCGCAATGTTGTCTTCTTTTATATAAAACGTTAATAAGGGTCTCGATCCTGGCACACTATGTTCATGCAATAAAGCCTGAAAAATTTCCACTTTTCGATTCTTAACCATTAAAACATTCACCTTGCAAACTCTTACTAGCACGTTTCAACACCAAACGCTCAGGTAAGATTTCAGTTTATAAAATTGTGTTCATCTAAGGAAAACAATCGATGTACTTTCCTCAGATCAGCAATTATACTCTATGTAAATAGACTGTCATCAGTTGACGCTTGTTTTCTTGAGGGAACTCGAAAAATGGCCTTTTTATCTTGTCCGAATAGTCTTATAGCACTGGAATTAATACAAATTCTACCTACATTTAGGTGGTGAATGTGCTTCCAAATTTTATGGTACGCCATTTTCCACGTGTAGTACTTGACTTGACTCGCTGCTATAGTTGGTGAGAAAGTCTAAAACACACCACTTGATGTTTCCCCGTTACCGGAATACAGCCCCTAGCTAGACCTTCTCGGCCTTACTTCTGGCAAAGATATTTCAGTTTCCAGCAAGATGAAAAGTTTTACCGACAAGAACTGTTGTCTTTTGAAGAGATGCAAATCTTGATTACAAGCAAAAAAGATGTCCTCAGATTGTCCTCCCGTCCGCTTTGTATTATGGCTCCGATTTTGTAAGCAAAAACACTTTAAACATCAACTAAGACAGCAAGAAACAATGTTACTTCGTAAAGTAAATCTAATTGGTGGAAACCGACATCTCCGGAAGTAACGTCGCTAAAAGCGTTGATTGGATGCAAAGTTAACCGACTAGTAGTTGCTGACAATGAGCCAGCGACTATCATCTCAATTACCCACCACCAGTTCCAATCTGGCCCTGCAGCTCAGTTCGCAATGCAACGGTGATCTTTTCCGGGGGTCGTGGGTTTGAATCCTGCCGCCGAGGTCAGTGATTTTTAAAACATTTCCTCTTTCACCACGCGGGCCCATTTTCGCTCAAAAGGTACAATACATTGAATATTTGAAGAGCATTTCAACTTGGCACATTTATAGCGTTATATCTTTGCATTGGTGCTTAGCAGCCACTTCTTACTAGTTACGCCCGCAGCTTTTCGTTCTGGTTCATTTGCCAGTATCTTAGAAAAGCTGGATCAGAATCATTTGCAGCAGCAGTAACAGCTAACCAAGGCGAGAGGTACCAGAGAAGAAACAGAGAGAGCGAGTAAAAATGAGCAGGCAAGAAGGAACAAGTTGGAAGAAAATTAAATTCAAAAAAAGAGACTCGAAATTTTGGCCTCTGCGCATCGCGAAGACCTCCCTAGTTTCGTTAGAGCGGGCAGACACGTTAGTGAAGAGCTTGTTGGCCATTACAGCCTTAGTAACCGCGCAACAACGATGTTACCGAGCGATGCCTGGGGACGAAGCCGATTTTCTTGATAACATCATGAAGTAAAAAATATTTCAAATGTCAGAAAAACCCAAAGTAGGCGCTTTTGAGGTAGCTGGTTTCCAACTTTGCCAGTGCTGTTGTTTTGATTAGCAATAGAACTATTGTCTTTCCTTTTTCCCCTTTTAACGGTTCTATGTTGAATCATTTGTGTATTGTCAGAGGAGTTTCGAAACGTAGCAGCAAAATGACCTTAGCCTCGTTGTACTTAAGCACATGCAGCCATGCGTCAGTGCAAGAACAGAATATATCTTCTCCTTGAAAAAAGCAAAACATTAAGAATATGTCTTATGTTTTACATGTTGGAGCTGAATCAAGGGTCTGAGTTTGTATTGTTTTGCGCATGTGAGGTAGTCACGTGTTGCAAAGAGTCTATTACTTCGAATTCTTGCCCCGGAAAGAGTTCATTAGTTACTCAGTTTCTTTGAAGGTTTATTAAGCCCATCACACACAAGCCGATTGAATTTTTTGTCAGGAGAATGCCGATTTGTTAGAGCCAAACTTGTCTTCCTCCACAGCCCATGATATATACACTGGCCAATTTTTTGTCGCAGATTTTTAGCTACGCGCATTAGTACAAGAAGATTGCAGCACTTTCACGGGTTTCGTCCCCTTAAATTGTTTGCACTGTGTGCTCTTCTAAGGATAGAGAGGCTCTCACCTGGTGGGTACATTTACGTCTTAGCAACGGCTAGGTAAGAAGGGGTTATCAAATGGTGCTTCTGTAGTGCTCTATCACTGTAACGCCCCAAGCGCTTTGCAATTATATGCTCGGCTGCCGTTACAGCATTGATGCAGACCACAAAACCGGATCGCCCTACTCTTTTTGGAAAGTGCGTGAGTTCCGTTGAGCAACGGCTTAACGTCCTTGTCCATGGACGGTGTGGAGAAAGAAGGTCGCCCAAAGTTCAACCCTCGACCATGCCGGGAATTGAACCCGGGACCTCCTGGTTGTCAGGAGTCAGATATCGTACCAATTGCGCTAAACTCGCATACACAATAGGCTTTGTAAATTTTAGTTTTCTTCATACAGTTCTCTTGAACAATCACCTGAATTGCTTGTTGTCAGTTCTTGTGCAGAACGTGATAGAGATTTTGGTTTTAAGTATATTTTAAAACACAATTAAGATATAGCTAGTTTGTTACAAATTAATTTCGAAAAAAATGGATTTCTCGTCTTTGTAGATACCGCGAACATCAAAGTTGTATTAGCTTACTGTTAGTTAATTTTTACTTTCCACTACCTTACTCATAGTATAAGGGACGGTTTCATTCTGCAAATTTTGTTTGAGATCCAACATGTTGGACCAACTCACCCTCCAACGTTGTTATATACTCAACTCATGCTAGATCCATGAAGTTGGGTGATGCCGGATAAGTTTGAGCGATGTTGGATCAAGGGTAATTCAAACTTTTTATCCAACAATCATCCGACATGTTGGGCCAACATTGGACTCAACATGTCGGATCCATGAAGTTGGGTGATGCCGGATAAATTTGAGCGATGTTGGATCAAGGGTAATTCAAACTTTTCATCCAACAATCATCCGACATGTTGGACCAAATATGGACTCAACATGTCGGATCCATGAAGTTGGGTGATGCCGGATAAATTTGAGCGATGTTGGATCAAGAGTAATTCAAACTTTTCACCCAACAATCATCCGACGTGTTGGGCCAACATATCATCCAACACTGGACCCAACATGTTGAATCCATGAGGCTGAATGTTACCGAAAGAGGTTGAACGATGTTGCTTAAGTGTCATCGCAAATTCAAACTTTTCATCAAATAATCATCCGACATGTTGGGCCAATATTTGACTCAACATAATGGATCCATGAAAATGGGTGATGCCGGGTAAATTTGAGCGATGTTGGATCAAGTTTTATTGCGGATTCAAATCACCCAGCATTTTGGTTCAACAGAGCACAGATAAAACGTTCAAAGACCGACAGTTTTCACGGGTTGTATTCTTTCTTCTCACACCATGCATGAAAAAGAGTCCATCATTTTCTTCAACTCCGAAAACCGAATTCTTTAAAAGTCAAATCATAAGAAAAAACATCGATCGGAAAAATATTATCAAGTTCACCCAGAACACATTTCAATCCAGTCCATTAACCAATTTTTTTCTTCTACTTTTGCTTTCGTTTTAGCAGTTATTTGGGTTGCTAACATTATTGAAATAACCAAGTATTTATTACTGACCGTCAAACATGCATGCACTTCTATTTTTTTTATTTGTTCCATTTCGTTTCACGCTATAGCCAAGTTTGAAGGAAAGATTTCTTGGAAGTTATATATTGACAGGTAAAGTCATTGAGATTAAAACGACTTTTGGAACCATCGCGAAAGACAACTTTGTCGGGGTAATCGCACGAACAACCAGAAGCTTAAACAAACATAGGTACATAAAAATACTAGCACTTAGGCGCCCTTGAGCAACGCATAAGCAAGTCCTGTGCAAGAGAAAGAAAAATCTCCCTTTTCTTGCGTCTGGCGATCAGCTACTCTTCCGTCGCTAGTGTTTAAGACATATATCGGAAGAAGGTCGAGACATTACAAAAATTCACAGTAATGAATTGTGACAGCTGTCGAAAAACGGATAAAACCTCAACACAATTTTATGATTACAAAATTTTCATCACAGCTAGTTGGTGCAAAGTGAACATTTCATAAGTATATGACAGTGACTTTTTCCTAATTGTTTTGATCTACTGACTAAATTTTTTTATTTAAAAATGTATGAAACATCAGAAGGAGACAAAATATATACAATTATATTAAAAGTTTCCGCCGAATCTGTTAAAGTCAATGGCCAAACTTCCTTTTTATCCAAACAAAAAATACAAACATGTCAGTATATCTTGCCGCAAAATACTAAATATGAGTTTTGAGTTTGAACATGTTTTCAAATTCCAGTTTGTCAACCTAAAGCTGCTATTTTTCCAACTATATCAAAAGAAGAACACCGTTTTGGGGAGTTGGATGGTAAAGCAAAGCTGCCGTTTCTGTTAGAACACTTTTCAAGCCAGTTCGGCGAGTCTTCATCATATACAATTATTGTATTTTGACAACACGGTTTGCAAGTCATTCAAACTTTAATTTCAAAACTCAAGCCTATAAACTTTAAATAGAGTATTATCCAGTAAAGTCAAATTAAATTAACGAAAAAAAGTGCAGATCTAAATATCGGAAATTTATCGCGACCGTAGTAATGCAAATTTATAAGCAATTCTCTAATTTTTGTGTCAAATGCTTGACGCAAAATGCACAAGAGGCGACAAGAAATGCAGGGGGTATGTTTTGTATAAACTTCATTGAATTCTTGGTCCAGGTGTTATATTTTAAAAGCAATTTTATATAGTCAAGAAAAAATTAAAGATGCAAATGAAAAGTCCATTTCACGGATTTAGATTGGTGGTAATTAGGTTGCGCCAGGATTTCACTTAAGCCACTAGACTGAATTGTGTTAGGCTTGTAGGTGATTAATGTAGAATCATGGTCGGTGTCTCGGTTTTTGGTGGTGTGAATTAATTGTGTAGTGTAGGAGACAAAAGAAAAGAGCTACGGCGAGAAGAATCATATGGATATATATCAGACAGTCACATTCGGCTGGGGTTCACATTGAAAAACTTTACGACGTACAGCCTACAGGTGCAAACGTTCAAAAAATGGACTGTCGGAAGTTTCAATACACGCAGTGGAGACTAAAACGAAAAGCAAGCAAGATATGCAATGCAATAAAGCGTACAGACGTTTTCTTCTTTGCATCATACTAATTATGAACATCAAGAGCTAAACGGTTCTGAACGATAGTATTGAGGAAATACCTTCCCATAAAACAAAAGTTTTTTGTCCCCTCCAGAAGAAGAAAACCCCGAAATCGAAATCTGTACGCTGGTTCTTTTTAGCAATTCAGCCGTTCCACTTTTTCCCTTCTAAATGTTCTGTGCGGTGTGCTGTTACCCAGGTAACGTAAATTTAATTCTTATCAAATTTGATTCCGAGTGATCCCTGTGTAAATATATCAGCAAACATTTCCTATTTTCTCGGCTCTTATGACTGACAAAGCCTGCCAATTCTTCTCCGTCGGCAAGTAATACATATAAAATATTAATGAAAACCTGCCTACAGTTTTATGATAACAGAAACTAACAAACTCAGATCTACTCAGGCGAGATCAGTGAAGTTGTTCTACTATACCAGTCAAGAGAAGACTATAAATTGTATAATAGACATGGTTTGTTATAATAAATTTAACCCCCGACACTCAAAGTGAATTTCAATTTGAGCCGACAGATATAAAATTCAAATTTTGCTTCAATTCATTGTTGAATTTGCATTCTGTAAACATTCTGTATTCGAGAGTGAAAACCTCTCTCGTACGTGCAGAATGCCTAAAAATTAATAATTGCTGTCGTTCAACAATTTTTGGAAATGACTGAAAAGACAGTGTCTCTGGGTTAAACAATATTCTCGTATTTTTAGCGAAAAGCAATAGCAATAGTTTTCGTTTTCTGATTTCACAGCTGATGGTCGCCAGCTTTTAAATATTCACGTAAAAGTAAAAAAAGCTGCTGTTATTTGTCGTTCATACAAAAAACTAAATACAGCAAATTTCTCTATTTTCTTTCCTTGGAGGTTTTAAAGTGGGAAAAGATGCCGTTAGAAGATCTCCAACGCAACTATTTTTGCGAGTATTAATTTTATCTCGCTTTCTGAAACTGAATTTTGAGGAAGATTTTATTTGCCATTTATCAGCCGATTACTACAACCGGCCAGTTTAGAACACCCGACAAGGACTACTTTCCCTGCAAATATTAGAAACAAATTAATCTGGCATGTATTCAGTTTGAACGAAATTGTACTGAAATCCAGTTTGTTTGGCTTTTTAGACACAAACTGTATCCGCTACTTGGACCACTCGGTGCTTCACTCTTTTGATGCACTGAAGCCATTTTACTTGAATAAACTGGGAACTTCATACCGTCGAGCAGCTTTATTCTTGGAACAGTTAAAATGGGTATTGAGAGCTGCTCTCGCATATATGCTTTACTGTGACAACCGCATCAGTAACTTTAAAATAGCGTTTCAGGTGCTTGCGGTAGAGTTTGGGACACAGTTAAATTTCAGTTCTTACCTTGAAATGTTCAAGGTCCGCTCACTTGTTTCTCGCAGGTTTATTTTCCTTCAGTTTCAAGCTGACCATCAGATTTGCCTATTTCTTTCATGTTGTTGTTCATTTTCAGAAACCAACAAATTGCGAAAGTACTTCTGCCGATGGAAAGCGAGTCGAGTTTAATTTTCGCCGCCGAAGGGAATTAAAATATATTCAGAGGACTGTTATACACTTGAACAATGAATGCCCTCGATTTGAAGCCTCTCAGAGCGATCAGTTGCCATGGTAATGACAAAATGTATTTTTCTTGACTCTTACATTCTACCTGTCAACCCTTGAGCTAAACAATACAAACATTGAAACTGAGTAGCATACAGAGGCTTTTGGTACGAAGAAGAATAAGACAAGAGAAAAATCGACGATAATAAAAATATATTCAAGGTCAAAAAGTCTCCTGAACCCGGGGGCTTGATAAGTATTTTAACTACAGCAGTATTAAAAGCAGATATTATTTCATAACCTCAATATTGCATCATATCTAATGTCATACTTGCCACCCGCTCATTTTTTCGTGTTTAAACCACCCGAGTCATAACATTTTAATGGCACACGGGATATTTCTTGCTTTCGATTTTATTTTTGGGTTTTCAGTCTTTTCAAAAACTAAAAGATAAGCCAAGAAAAAACATCACACACCGAGCCACGATAGTAGCTTATTGAAAAGCACCATTAAGGTTGCCATTTTAAGCACTGATGTATTAGGAAAAACGATTTACACAGTATTAAATATTGATTATATTCGCTTTCGAATGTAAAAAATGCTCGATATTTCGTTAACGATAGCGGCTAAACAGTATTCCTTAACTAAGCTAGGCACTTTTTCATCTGCCAAATCATTCAATATCCTCGCGTGCAGGCGACGTCTGGCAAATCCCCAAAGAAAAGCTGAACAAAAGAGGACATAATTTCATATTATTCTAAAACATTAATAGCATACTTTGTTGATGGATGAGTTTTTACAAAGAGAGGAAGCGTGCTAACAGCATTTCTTCGAAGACGTTCTCTTAATTTTTTTACTCGATAATAGTTCAGCAAGTTCTTACTTGAAACAGTTAACTGAAGGGAACCTACGCAATAAAAACCTAATTCTAAAAGCAAGCAGAATGATTATTTTGTTATTTGTGTAAGCGCAGTCGGGGTGCCAATACATAATGGAGATAATGAAAGAGCAAAGAACGTTTTTTGAAAAACAACGTAATGCAGTCTACGTCATAAAGCTGACAAGTTTTTTTAAAATCTAAAGATTGATCGACATACAGGTAAACATCATTGCCGTTAACGAAAAAAACTTTTCAATTAACTTTTGTTTATTACTATTTTTGCATATTTGCTCATACTCTGACTAGATCAATAACCTGCATAAAACAACTTTTGCTTGTTATTATGAAACATATACTAGCCATGGTTATTTGGGCTATATCTTTCGACGCTGCCTTGTGAAAGCCTTGTTTTTTATAAATGCATACAACATATATATCAAATTATACCACAAACATTTGCACAGGGCATTTTCTGGCTAATATTTTAGTATTAGAAACGACTTCATCAAGTTCAGGATGCCCAAGTCTGTCTTATATTTTTCTTTTTTAACTAGAACACTTAATTGGTGTGTAAAAATAATTATTATATGGCAAAATATTTCGCGCGTTCTGATTGGTTGTTGAGTGGTCTGGATCGCCCGTAATCGCACGGGCATTACTGGTCTACGCGTGCGCATAACCTGTTGCGCCAAGTAAAGAGTTCCAGCTTGCACAATGTTATCGTCGCTTTAAGAAAAAATACCATTTAATATAATACTTATTATTAACTTCGAACAGTTAAACGATTAAACTTCGGCCTTGTCAAGCGAGCGGCGCTCGGCCGTTACTTTAATGGCGTAAGGCAAAGGTGTGATAGTCTTTCAACGAAACTTTATGTGCTGGCACAAGGAAAACTTTCTGTGTACTAACCGACGATTAGGTTGTAAATGAACTTTAATTCAATCAGTATAGCTACAGATGTATTTGCTTTCATGGAAACAGTGCCTGTTATTTCAAAATTACATCATTTGAATAAACTCGAAAAACTTACAAGACATGTAAAACTATTTACAAGTTTTATACTTTACGTTTCTGTCATGATCAGTTACAACTCTTAAGACTTTACAAGTTATATACGTGTTGCTACTGACATACTGTAGTTAAATCATGGGTTGAGGTGAAAGAAGTTAATTGGCGATTTTAACTATGTATTCGTGGTAAATAGTTCCAAGCCACTGAGTCGCTACCACCAAACATTTTTAGGAATTCCCAGTTAGACTTGGGGAATGCTAGGTTAATTAATTGTTACTGAGGTTGTACGGAAACGAATCTGTCGGTATTTCTTGTTCTTTGAACTGCTCCTGAAGATATTGTGGACTTTGTCATACATCATCAGTAATTCGTCAGTGCTCCAAGGATTATGCCAACGGAGATTGGAATAATTTTTGCTGCTTTGTTCTGTACTTTTCGTAGATGATTGGCTAAAACTTTACTGACGTTTGTCCGGCAAACAACGTCACAATATTCAAGGCTGTCCTATAGCGGATAAGAGCTTTATAAATAGTGTGTTGGTTGGTACAAACCGATGCACTTGTTTCAGACCACCAATAGCTCTTGAAGTTTTCTCAGAGGTAACGGT
>JAOBYE010030346.1:0-22644 GCA_025403585.1 Parazoanthus swiftii | reverse complement strand
GGTATTTATGTATATTCAAGACCAAATAGAGGCTGACACTGTAGAAATGAGTCTGTGGTCATTGCAGTCAGCGGCAATTTGGAATACGAAACTGGACTATTACGCTCCACTACTTACAAACAAAACCTTCAAGTCGAGGCTAGGTGCTCAATTTTCATACATTTGTTGTTTTTTTGAGCATTTGGCCTCAGCTCGATGCTTTTGTTTGTCGGCAGTTGAGCGTAATTCAAAAATGGGCAATTAAATAGCAACTTAACTGTTAATTTAAAAAATGCGAATGCATAAAATTTCGGACGATTACTAGTATTTTCCGGACACCTTTTTTCTGACATTGAATCTGTCCGAATTTTTTTGAGGTTAATGTAGGCCGCGGGAGCAAGACGAATATTTAACGGTTCATGTTTAAATACACTGAATGGGGACAGAGATATTGTTTTGTTATCGCTGGTACTCGGCTTTGAGCCGGAAACTTGACGTCTGAAGCCACGGGCGTGTCACGTAGCGTGCTGAGAGATTACACGGAGGTCAAGCGTTAGAGAGCGAAATAACTTCAAAGGAAATGTTCTTAGAATCCTTTAAGAACCATGAAGATCTGTTCAGTGTTGTTGGGTTGTAAGGCCACTGACTGATGCATGAACGTACGAACAATGAAAGCGGAAAATGGTTGGAAAACACATTCCAATTTATTTCATTGTTTTACTAGTTGATCCAACTCAAAGCTTCACTGCCACTGAACAGAATTTAGATCTTGCCATACAAAGACAAAAAATAAAAATGCTATTTTCAACTGTTAAACCGTTTCTTTTTGCAATATTTTTTTTCGTTTCTATTAATTTCTTGCCTTTCTTCTCTACCTGCAGCATGATCCAAAGTTTTTAGTACAATGTGTTCATTGTCACTTTCTGCTTACTGTTTTCTCTTTCAAATCACTCAGTTTTGCTTAATTGCTGGAGCAAGTCCAGGCGTGTGTCCCTCTTTCTGTGTTTCAGTTGCGAGACTTCAAAGAGAAACTAGTGTCCCTTGTGTTACCAGACTCCAGTGCTGTGTTAAAGGTTCTTTTCGTTTGTTTACATCGTCAAGAGCCGAGCGTTCCTCGAGTGATCGTCACAGTCGTTCAGCAATGCTTCTCCAACTCCTTCGAGAATCTTTGTCACCCATAAATCTCTCTCTTCCTTGAATTTTGTAGCCAGCAATAACTCGCAGTTATAGCCCCGTCTTACTTTGCTCCTCAATTTAAAACAATATTTCTTTTTAGCTTTAGTGTTCCCGATCTCGTTCAAGAAGAGCTGCACATCGCACAGCATCATTTTGCAAATCGGAAGTTTGGCCTCCGAGTCGCTTTGGCTGCTGTATATAAACACTCCTACGTGGTTAATAACCACATATTTACGACTCCAAAGCTTGAAGTATTGCCCTTGTTTGAGTAAATATCCTTCAAGTATCGGATTGTATCTGTTCCTCAATAAAGGTTGGTGAGAAGTTGAGCCTGTCCGTGGTAGGGATCTCATCGCGGTCTCACTCCAAATATCCCATAAACAAATAACACATAGAAGCTAAGCCAATTTCATTGTCGCTTTGGGGTTGTTTTTTTAATAGTCTTTTGACTGTCATAGCTTAAGCTAAAAGGTTTCTCATCCGGCGATCTTGAACTAGTTTCTTCAACCACTGATAACAGTCTAGATTCTAGAGTTAATATTTTACCTTTGTTTGACTAGTAGAAAGGAAAACGGATGAACCCTTTTCAAACCTTTGCCAGAAAGGCTGAAATCATTTTTTACTCGAACTAAATTTAATTTTTTAGTTTTGTTATATCTTGGTTTTTTACAAAACGTTTTACTAATAATAACATTGGCAAAGCTTATCTGACAGATGTTTGGGTTTGGTTTAAATTTCAAGAAAGTTGTGCAAAACAGTAGTAAACTACTCATAAATGACATATATTATACTATCATTTTTATTATTATAATTGTTATTTTTATCATTATTATTATTATTATTATTGTTATTATTGTTATTGTTATTATAGGACATTATCAAGCTCAATGCTATTACATTTTTTTCCTATACTATTACAAATATATGTTTTTGTTATAATATTTTTCTTGTAAAATGTTTAAAATTGAATAATCTTCACTAAATGTCCGCACGGTCGAAAACGTTTAGTTATCTTCAACTTAAAGAAGATTTAATGAAAAATTAGCCTAAAATTTTAAACATATATATTTTGCTCTGCGTGCATGTCAAGAATTATTCGAACTAAACCCCATTTTACAAATTTGATTTAGAATTTTTTAATGCTATCTAATGTTCTGTTCTGTTTTGTCTTATTTTTTTTCTTTTTAAAAAATTGGCTCTATTAGTGGAAAAAGATCGGTACTGTAAAACGCCTTCTAATCGCATAAAATGACACCACAATTACAAAAGGTTTTGCAAAAATTATATGCATTTTCTCTCCACGGTTCTTTTAGACTTTTGACATTTCCTTATCTACGGCCGGCAAAGATTACCTCTGCCCTGCTATCAGAAACATCAAAATGTACAAGAAACAAAAAAATTGTTTTAACAATTAATTTTAACAGTTATTTGTTTTAATTTATTTAACTTTAAAAAGTGAAATACAAATAAAACAATTGGAATTTGCGTTCCATTGAAATTTAATATGAAAATCTTTAGTCACCCACGCATCCGAACTCTCAAACTTTAGCTACCTGTGATTATGCTTTACAAATATTCTCACTTCTAACAGAACTTACGATCAATGTCACCGTGATGAAAGATCATCGAAGAAGCTTCAGCCGTGTCTGCTCCTCTCGCAGCTGGAGGTATTGCACTTCCACATAAAATCCAGAGGATAAAATTCGTGTTTTACAGACCTTTTAATTTCCTTTTAATGTTGTTAGACGAACCTACAAGGCCAGCACGCCATATATTACCGTCGAGCTTTAATATTCAGTCGAGTTTAATTAAAGGCGATGACTGCAAAATTCGTCTGAAATGAATTACTTTAATAGTTTTTAAAAAGGCTAAAGACTTTAGAATTTAATACAGATGTTGCGTATCACAGGGCAAATTAAAATCAATAAAAACTTTTCAACTCATTTTGAAATAAGTGAGGGGTAACCAGTGAGGTTTTGCTGCTCAGCGCTAACATAAAATGTGCGCGAGGCAATTTCCTTTCTAGGACTATTGCTCAGAAGTTATTATTTGGGAAATTTGTACAGCACTGCAAATTATCACATTGGAATTAAAACATCATTTTCAAATGGACGAATATTTGCAGTGCACTTGAAAACTGGAGGATGGCACAGTTGGTAAGATCTCTGGCTGCCAACTTGAAGGTCACGGTTCAAAACAAACGGCCTAGTCGAGGGTTGAACTTTGAGCGACCTTCTTTCGTCACACAGTCCGTGGACAGGGATGTTAAGCCGTTGGTCTAGTCTCTCGACGTTCTATCGGGGGACTTAAAAGAACCCACACACTTGTCGATAGGAGTAGGCTAATGCCGGTGCTGTGAACTGTCACCTCTTCCCCTACAAAGGGCCTGCTGTAATTGGGGAAACCTGAAGCAGTGTCCCTCTCCCTTCGGGGAAAAATCTGAATAGCTAAACTAATTTCAACGCATTTAACGGAAAATTCAACCGAATTAAGTTCGGACGGACGTTATTAAAAGTAAGTCCTGGAACTGGGAACGGCGAACGGTCAATGCGAGTCTGGAGGTGTGAGAATTTTACAAATTCTTCGAAGGTTTAACGGGTTTGAACAATCAAGCTTGCTGCAGACATGGCAAGTATTGACCGTTCCTCGACTGATATTGACCGTTTCCCCGTTCCGGGTTTTAGTGACGTCCAGTTCGGACGAATTGCTGCCAGACCGATTATCCGTCTGGGTACGGATTATCCGTCTGGGTAAACTTGAGCATTTAAAGCGTTTGATTATTCGTCGGAGCTGTATAAATGCAGTACAGGCACGAAAACGCTCCATCGTTTTATACGAATTATCTCCGTCGGTTGTGCGTCTGTGAAGACGGTGAAGTCTACGACTGAACAGACATTCCGTCTATGTGTATATAAACATGGGCAAAAGATAGATATATCACCGGTATGCCATTCTGAATCTTTTTTATACTTCGTTACGTTTAGGACGTTACTAAAACCGGGAATGGGCAACTTTCACAATATCTCCAGTGAGCTTGCGTTCTTAATTTTGTTGATGTTGATTCTCACACTTTCAGACTCGTATCTAACTCCAACTGTTTTACTCGTGTCGCAAAAGAACTGAACTTAAGTTTCTAGCCATTGTCCTTGCTGATGAGAAAACTAATCAGTTTTGCTGTTAAATTGGACACAATGAAACTTTTTGAACGGTAAAGGGATCGTTCGAGCAGTCTCCTTTATCTGAGAGTTTGCTCATGAAAGCATCTTGTATAACACGAACGCATTTTTAACATACTTGTCGTAGTTTCTCCCGTGTTTAAACAAGACATTTTGTCTAGACGGACTATCCGATTCTGGTATGTAGTTCATGCTAGCGTTGTTCATCTCCAAATGCAAGTCCGTTCCATACTGGATTTTAATGTTTTCCATCCGTTCCATATTCTGATGAGCTTATTGTTCCAAATTATGTCTTTATTTACTATATTTCTTTAGAAGCAAACTCTTTTTAAAGTTCCACCCGGCACTTATGCACAGCTTTCAAGTCTCACGCCTCCGGCGCCACACTCACGCCTCGGAGCCATTTCTCACGCTCACACGCCGGACACTGAGAATCTCACGGCTTGGGCTTGCTTTATAGTACTTTCCTTAGAATAGCTGCTGTTTCAAACAAATATCCAATTGAAAACAACTGAAACTGTTTAGATTATTCTCCTAACCCAGGCAACAAAAATATGTTTCGGCATGCAAACTTGAGCGGACACTTCGATCGAATGATGACTGAACAACGGCCGAGAAATCGTGAAATATGTTTTGACAGTTAAGACCGAAGCAATATTTAGTTGGATTTCGTTCCTAACCAACGGTAATCAATTCCACCCAAATTACCAGGAAACAATTTTTTTTTATGTTTGAATGGTCGGGGGGAGGGTGTTAGGTTGAAACCTCACGCCCACTCTCTACTGATACTTGACAGCTCTGCATACGTAACTCAGCGTATGGCATGACGAACAAAACTGTGGAATTTGGGAGTAAACCAATCGGCTTGATCACGACAAAAACAATAACAAGTGACTTCGTTAACCGCCAAGTATAGCTTAATGTTGTAGATCTGCGTCAACATTCTGGCATTTAATGAAAATGAACGCTAATGGACGGGTGCACGCTTAAAGTCTTGTAAAATCAACTCGATTACCACGTCGCTCTGCCAAATTAAACACTACTTCTCAGCTTGGGCTGCCTGTGATTCAACTTTCACTGGAACTCCATAAAGTGGGGCTCAACTCATTTACCCTTTCATGTACCTTTGTCGCTTGTTACCCTTTTAGATACCTGCTATTATCCTGGACCCCTTTATAAACTTAAAAGCCAATTTTGGCTACATTTTCATGTACAGCGAAGAACCACAGGGCGCCCCCACCCAACTATTCCAACTCTTTGAGCTATGGTGAAACGGTACTCGAAAATTAGTAAAGCTCAGAACAAGAAACGTTGGCGGGCAGTGGGAATCGTCTATTTCGTACCATTCTCTCAAGCTCAATTTTTCAGTTTAAATCGGAATGTAACTTTTGTATGATCAATGAATTATTTTTCCAAGAAACGGAAAAACTGCGCAATCCTATCGCGAAACAGCGTATGTGTGTTTCTGAAGAGGGGAGAGGTTGCGCAAACCTTGTGGGGGCCTTCGCGTTGGTTTGTCTACGTACCTAACAGATGAATAGTAAAGCTACAACATTCTCAAGTCTTGTCAAAGCTGCCCTTGCTTTATCCAAAACCTCGCGAGTTCTGTCAACTTAGCGTCACAAGACAAAGTCACACCGTGTTTACTTTTCACCAGCAACAACAGTTCCCCATTGCTGGAACGCGTCCTCGTAAAACCAGGAAAAATCAACCGGGGATAAGACTACCCTTGCCTGCAAAAAATATTCGAGAATATTCCCCCGCCCCTTACCCCCTCCCCTGCGAACCAGCAGGGCGCTTCATCAACTGGTATTCACCAAGGATTGGAGAAAACCCCAGGAAGGGCAAATGGAAGACGTTCCATCACACCTGTACAATATTATACAAAACCTATTCTTTATTATCTTAAGAATCTTAACCTAGAAAATGTTTTGTTTTCTTTGTAATGATACTGACATGCAGTGTTGCTGGCTGCGGCAGCAACTCAGTAAATGACAAACAGATTTTTGAGTGAATGGTACTGTTACAAGGAAACTGGAACTGCACTTCACTTCAACCTGATATTCTGGATAAACTTGTCGTCTACAATCTGATTAATCATTAGGCAGGCTATTATTGGAGCCATCGAGGGAATAACGTCAAAACATATACTCTATGAAAGAGTTTGTTATAACAGAAAACGTTGAAAGAAAAAAGAACGTGAAGTTCCGTCGTTGTTACACTGTTTTAAGTTATAAATACACACACGCTTTTGCTTTCACCAAGTCGTTCTCACACAGTTGCATTTTCAGTGTTAGCAGAACCTACTCGTGGTCTGCATACGCTACAACCTGTCTGATTCTCTACCTACCGTCATCTCGAGTTGAACGTGAGCACGAAGTAAACTACCTCCACTTTTCCGGAAGGACTTAGAAATGTTTAAATTTATACCTAAGTAATTAGAATTCACGCTTAACCACCACAGCCAATAATTTACCCGTCTGCCATCTCAAGAATTGTTTAAATAACTATAAGGATTCCAATTTCTAGCAAAAAATATTTTTTCATGCTGTTTATACAAATTGATACAAATAAGATATTCAAATTACTATCAAACCCGCAAAACCGAGAATACCCAATATTCCTCAGCCAATCAGAAAAAGCTCACAATCAACACCTGTCCAGTCAAATCAAAGTGGTGCAGGCTGACGTGAATCTCGGTTATCATCGTGTTAGTGAGCGGCCAAGAAACACCTTTCATAGTTCAACGGGTTTGACATTATTTATCCGTCCAAGTCTACATAACATTCTACCAAAAATTACATAGCCTGACATAGCCTGTTCGCTATCGGTTCCTGTCTTTGGCATACAACAAGCTGCAGCTGGTTGTCTATTGGTCGAGCCCAAGCTCTAGCTCCTTGGCTGTTTGGCTATTGGTTGATAGATTGCTCACTTGAGATTCTTGTACTTCTGGAACAGACTGTAAAGGATTCGGAGCGTGGATTTTAAGTCGCGATTGACAACATCTGTGGAGAAGGAAGAGAGAACATGTCAGGTGCACAACGGCTATTCAGCTGCGACCACATAAGGTAATGATGCCCCAAACCAAGCAATAGCTTTCGAAACGACAAAGAAATCAAACCAATGAAAGAATCAAACGAATACAGACACACAATGAAGTCAAGAAGGTAAAGGAAATTCACCTTCAGGTTTTACACGGAACTTGATCCCGCTGTCCCGCATCAGGTCGAAGGCCAACTCCATGTTATGAAGCTGTCACAAGACATGAGAAAAGAACTTTATAACACGCTAAAGTGATAACGCTTTCGTGATCTTACTGCAGGGCTGACGATCATTCTACTGGCTGAGGTCATGGGGTGAATAACAAACTAGAAGATGTAAAACTAAGTGAGACTTGGAAGGACTCGGCTACTCAATGTCAGCAGTCATTCCACAAATCTTTCACAATCCTTTGCCATCCCTCACCACTGTTACTCGCTACTTACTATCAATTGTCATCACTCACCACTGTTGCTCATTACCCGATACTAACATTTTCCATAACTCTTAACTGTTGCTCTACGTTACTTGCTACTTGCTATCATCTGCCATCATTCACCGCTGTTGCTCTACGTTATTTTGGCGCTGTTTTTCTCTCTCCACAATTTTCTTTGTTTTGCAGAGCAGATCATTGTTAGCAATGAATCCATTTTTCGTTGTAATTCCCAAAGGGACTTTAGTTCGGAAGATGGCATGCAAACTTCCTTTTTCGGGCTTTTGAATGTGCATATCAAAAACCTGCTATGATTCTTGAAACTTTTAAGAAATATAATGTCGTTGATCTGTCTCTCCAAGTTCTCATTTGAAAGTCCCGAAGGCCGGTGACTGAAGGAAATCTGTTGCAATTTAGCTCTTGAACACTTGCCCTGTAAATTTAAAACAAACAGGCTTCCAATTGCATGTCAACGCTTGTGGCGATAATGATGTTGAATGGATCATGCCAACGTGAATGTAGCAAATAAATCTCGTTGAATCTTGATGGGTGTCGTTTCAATCGTGATGGAGTACTGTGGAAGGATATACGATGATCGAAGCAATACCGACTTTCAAAAAGAAGAAAAGTAAACACGGAGCCCCAAAGTTCGTGGCTGCCATCATTCCTAGGCATCACTCGCATCGTTGCTCTATGTTACTCACTAATCACCATCAATTACCGTCACTCACCTACGTTGCTCTGTTACTCGCTACTCATCGTTTACCATCACTCACAAGTGTTGCATTACATTACTCGATACTCACTATCATGTACCGTCACTCACCACTGTTGCTCTGCGTTATTCGCTGCTCACCATCATTTGCCATAACTGAGTGGTGACTAACGTTAACTAACTGACTAACGTTACTGTTACCCCCTCATTAATATCGTTTACCATCACTCACCGCTGTTGCACTAGTAACTCGCTTCTCACTATCATTTGCCGTCACTCACCACTGTTCCTCTGATACCCGCGTCTCACTATCATTTTCCATCACTCATCACTGTTGCTCTCTGATACCCGCGTCTCACCATCATTTGCCGTCGCTCACCGCTGTTGCTCTGATACCCGCGTCTCACTATCATTTGCGATCACTCACCGCTGTTGCACTAGTTACTCGCTTCTCCTATCATTTGCCGTCACTCACCACTGTTGCTCTCTGATACCCTCACCTCACTATCATTTGCCATCACTCACCACTGTGCACTACGTTACTCGCTGCTCACCATCATTTGCCGTCACTCACCACTGTTGCTCTGCGTTACTCGCTTCTATCATTTGCCGTCACTCACCACTGTTGCTCTGCGTTACTCGCTTCTCACTATCATTTGCCGTCACTCACCACTGCTGCTCTGCGTTACTCGCTTCTCACTATCATTTGCCGTCACTCACCACTGCTGCTCTGCGTTACTCGCTTTTCACTATCATTTGCCGTCACTCACCACTGTTGCTCTGCGTTACTCGCTTTTCACTATCATTTGCCGTCACTCACCACTGTTGCTCTGCGTTACTCGCTTCTAACTATCATTTGCCGTCACTCACCACTGTTGCTCTGCGTTACTCGCTTTTCATTATCATTTGCCGTCACTCACCACTGCTGCTCTGCGTTACTCGCTTCTCACTATCATTTGCCGTCACTCACCACTGCTGCTCTGCGTTACTCGCTTTTCACTATCATTTGCCGTCACTCACCACTGTTGCTCTGCGTTACTCGCTTTTCACTATCATTTGCCGTCACTCACCACTGTTGCTCTGCGTTACTCGCTTCTAACTATCATTTGCCGTCACTCACCACTGTTGCTCTGCGTTACTCGCTTTTCACTATCATTTGCCGTCATTCGTTACTGTTGCTCTGCGTTACTCGCTTCTCACTATCATTTGCCGTCACTCAGCAGTAAAGTGCACAGCCAGCGGGTAAACTATGAAACAAGACGGTCGTTTTAATTACATGTAACAGCAACAACGCGACTGTACCTTTTGGTCGGGTCCGCTTGGTGTCATGTGGAATTGATACAACGGGACAAAGAATCCCTCCAGTAGTCCCAGCAAGAAGATGAAATACACGCCATCATGAAACTACAACACAACAGTACAAACCAGGTGACTCCGAAAACTGATTCCTTGCATAAACACCATAGAAACAAACAGATAATAATTATAAGAACAAAGTTGGCAATTTCCTGCACATTTTAAGTACGGCGCATCAAAAACTGGATAGATGTATCCCCGTGCACCTATACCACAAAATATCTAAGTGAATATGGCAAAACAGGTTTCTAAATGGAAAACAAAGTATTTAACGGTGAAGATCAGGAAATGGAAGAGAAGCCAAAGATAATCAACTGCGAAAATAACTCCCGAGGTCGATAACCTCACTAGGTCCCTAAATGTTTGTAAATAAATTTGTAAATAAATAAAAGAGAATGTATTTTTTGCTCAATGAATAAGGTTGGCAATGTGCTAAAACAAACGATCCTTGTTTTAGCTGTGTGTGTTAATCGGATCCCGTGCTTCACCTCGTGCACCTGAAATGCTTATCTAGTAATGTCCCAACTTCCTGTGCATGCAACCATAACCTCACAGACGCACACTTAGTATTGACCATTTCTTAAATAGAAACTTAAAAATCAGCAGCTCAAACTATGTTATTTTAAATTCCTCTATTTTTTCTTTTGATCTGATTAGCGGATTAAATAGCACACTGATACCTAAGCGAGGAGAGATAGAAAGCACTGTGTACCTGTGTATCCAGATTAGTGACATCAACATCTAGTTTGTTTAAGTGCTTGTTCACAAAGCTCTGCAGGGACTGAAACAAACAGGAAGTGCTAAGAATTTACAACGTTGAACTTTTTCAGTATTTATCACGAGCTTCTGTGAAAACTTATTTCCTCCGTTAACAAATATAAAAGAATACAACAGTAAGAAGTACATGTATTGGAATGGACGTGTCATACTGTAATGTCTAAAGTTCAAAGGTTACTCAACCCACACATTCTGTACCAACACAAAATAAATCCAAACAATATAATGAAAGTGATAATGTAGGGTGACAGTACCTCTAGGGTAGTCGGAGGTCCATTGTACCCAGCAAAAAGGAAATATAGTTTGAAATAAACTCAAAAATAGCATAACAATGTATTATTATATGGCAAATACACTTCTTGCATTGTTTGGCTCTTGAACAGTTGGATGCAATGGACTGCAATGCGCGGCCCGTGGGTATTATCGGTTAGTATTAATGGCATAAGTTCTGAACGCAAAGCTGGGTCTGGGAAGTAACGAATTTCTGCTTGCATGGTGTTATTGTCTTTTTTAGAAAAAAAACGCCACATTATATCACACTTTATAACCTCAAACATTCGCTCTTTACGGGAAATATCAAACTTTGGCCTTGACATAATCACAATCCTTGGTCAATACAGTAAAGTATCACTTTGATATTTCCCCTACAGATCTAAAATACATGTAAGTAGTTGTAATCAGACAAAAGCTGCAAGAGCTCATTGGGATTATTCAGAACACAACCGAAGAAAGTTTCAAGGGAAAGGAAAGGAAGACCTCAGAAAAGACTATTTTTAGCATTATAGAGAAAACTGGTCTCTGAGATGGAAACTTGGCGTAAAGCATGACGACTGGGGCTGGGAAGAATCATATAATAGTTACGCTGTTATAATAGTTACGCTGTTATTACATCATCAATATCTGGGAGGAATAATATAATAAATACGCTGTTATTACATCATCAATATCTGCTAACATCATTTACCTTTCTCACAATAACAAGTTTTTCAGGAGCTGTGTCAAACAAGGCATCAAATGCATCTCTCTCTGCAGAGAAAACAATAATTGTTACCGCATGCGATGGAGACAAATAAGATTTACAGAGAAGGTTTGTAGAAAACTCATTCAATACGGGGCGGTTCCACCAGTCCACTGAAGGACTGTTCTCTGCAAAAACTTATGTACAACAGAGGTTTGGGTTGTCTAACGAAACAGAAATGGCAGAAAATATTCTTGACCAGTAAGACTCTGAATGATAACAAGTCAGCTGCGCTATGGACAAACATTCTGGCCATCTCAATGAATGCCAAAACATATTATATTTGTTGGTTTTATCATGACAAAAGCATTTGATGCACATGTGCTCGTGAAAGAAAAAAACGAAAACACCTTACCTGGCAGGTCCCTAGACATTTGGTGGGGAAGAAATGTAATTCATATTAGTCAAACAAATCTTCCTCAAACGTAACCCCCTAGTCTCACTAAAAAGGCTTCTAAGAACTTTTGGTTACTTATTACATACTGTACTTTCGATACACATTATTTAATACAAGATCCACTAGCCTTTCTTTATATATTACTTTATCCTTTAATCTGCAAATTAACATAACATGTTCAACAAACTGTAATTTCTTTAAGTAATTTTTATTTCAAGAACATTGTAAAAAAACCCAACAAACCAAATGAATGTAAATCCAACAATGATATACATGTATAATACAATATTTAAAAAAACATGCCCACCCTCTTCTCTTGACCTTTTTTTTTTGTAACAAACATAAATCAGCTGTCTCCATCTAGCCTCTGGCTACTACAGTTAGCTTGTACTATATATCCTGTTATATTTTCCTTTTTCATTTTCTCAAACATTGCAACTACTGGTACTAATAAAAATTATTGTATCGTATCGTATCGTATCGTATAGCATCGTTTCGTATCGTATCGTATCGTATCGTATCGTATTGTACTGTATTGTATACTCTGGACAGTGAGAGACGGATTGCAGGGTCAAAAACTTACTCCTCTCCTTCATTTTCCTCTGTTATTTCCTCCACAATCTTCTGTGGAAGCAGCAAGCCTCCTTTTTTCTGTACCAAAAGAGATACATGTGTGTTCAGAATTCAGCTGATATTTAATCAAAGCAGCGGTAAAAGAAGTCAAGACAGAAAACAACACAGAACTTAATCTATCCCGTTGTTAATCTAATCAGTCTAAATATTACATGTATCATTTCTTCTGTGGATTTACATGTCAGAACCATTAATACAATGTAGCTAGCATGAGGAAAGTAAAAAAGGTAGAGGGGAAAAAAGCTTCAAAGGTTTTGCAATACTTTAATTAAGTATACAATCATGTAATTTTATTGTGTTAAACAGTACTTGTAAAAACCATCATTCACAACTAAAATTAGCTAGTTGGCATTCCTTTACTTTACATAAGAAATACAAAACTGTATTAAGAATACAAAAAAAGAACAAAGAACGTCTACTGTAGTAGCAGTAGTTAATCCAAGAAGTGCTTGTGCAACTTAACAAATTTGCTTGTACTGTATTTCAAATACAAGTGACAATTCCATAAAACCTGCCAAACTACCAAAAATGTAACCATTAAACAACAACAACATTGCTCCCTCAGTGCACTGAAAGAAACCCATGATACAAAAACTGCAAACAAATGGCTTCTCATCACTACCGTTCAAACATATGTCTTAAAAGCAGCTGCAGTAAATTAGTCTGAACAAGTGAAAAGAGCTCTTTCCACAGAATGAACTGATGTGTTGATTCTACAAAACATTCTCAACACTACATACTGACCTGCACAATCACCATATTGACTGTCACTCCCTTTGGGAGCTTCCTTGGACATTTAAAATGTCTTGCCAGTGCTACCAGCAGATGAAGAATGGTGACTACATCTTTAGAATGTATACCTGAACAAAAAGCAGTAAATGAAAATATAAAATCTTACATTTCCTTTGACATCCTGTCACAAAATGGCAGAATGGAACATGATTGGGTGGTTCCAAAATCAATAACTTATACGGTAATGCAATCAAACTGCATAAAACTGTCTCTTATTTATTAAATTAATACATTGCAATTTAAGTGTCCTTGTACATGCATTGAGTTGAGGGTTCACAGAGGGCTTGAGACTACCAACTGTTGGGAATTAGTACATGTATGTAGAAGGAGAACTCAATAAAAGCTGAAGGAAAAAGGTATTTTTACACTGTACTAAATGACTGATTTCAATGACATGACTGTACAAGGTAAAATAGTGTGTCAGTTGTGTTATAGTCCTTTTTCAAATTATCCGCGCCATTTTGAAAGACCGCCAGATTTTGATTATTAGTGCAGTCACGAAATCTTGCATCGTAATGAGGCTAACCCTGCAAACATTTCCATAAGAAGCGTGTTTTCTTAGTGTTTGATGTGGTAAGTGTGAACATTATTTTAAAAAGGGGTTTTGGAACTAATTATGGAGAAGAAACACAAAAGTGTTGTTGATGGCATGTTTCTTGAGAACTGCACAGCATCGAAGGATCAAATCTGTTTTTTCCTGCTTACAGACTGATTACAATAATATGCTTCTAAAATCTCTTTCTGACCCTTGGCTTTTATGCTTACATCCTCAAAGTAAGATAACTCTTTGAAGCCTTCTATTTATGTTAAAACCTAGATCAAACACTTCATAACCATCGAAACCACAAGAAAACTTCCCGAATCCATGCAGGGTTAGCCTCATTACAGGCTGGGCAAGATTTTGCAACTGCACTATCAAAATCCACTGGTCTTTCAGTAAATCCAAAAAGGCCTATTGTTACATGTATTACCAATTGATGGTTCACTATAAGTGATTCAACAAAATACATTATTTACTTGCATCACCATTCCATATCAAAACGATATGACAAAAAAGAAACAAAATTTACATTCCTTTGGGATCAACACCTAACTAGTGAACAGACCAGTCACTATAGATCTACTTCAATCAATTAACAGTACTTAGACCAGTTGCAATCGAACTCAAATTATCTCAAATCTCTTGTTATTTTGAACAGTACTTTCCTTGAGTACTTTTGCGCAGTAAAGTACTGCTGGTTGTGTCAAGCTCCTGGCCATGGTGACTGGAGGCTACATGTATCTGATGTATGTACAGTACAGTAAGTGACTATCTAGAAGTTACTTGTTTCTTACTGTCAGGGTTCCACTTGGCTCTGTAGGTTGGCACATCCAACAGCTTGTTAATGTGTTCAAGCAGCACTGAAAGTTTGGCTTTCTGTTGAGACAAGAAGGATATCGGACTCAAATTACAACTTCTATAGCCAAGTCTAGAAAGAACTAAAATACCCTGGAAGACCAATATTTTGTTTAAGAAAAACTGGTAATTAAATAAATAATAGTTCTTACCTGTGTCTGAACAGTCTGCGTAACTTCTTGGAATTCCTCTAATTTTATTTTGGCAAGTTTTTCTAAGGAAATATAAACATCAATAAGTTTATTGATCCTTATACAGACTATAATCTAAAACATTGGATAATTATGAAGAATGCAAATTATAGCATTACTGACAACAGTATGTACAGCTACAAGAAGAAATAGAAAATAAATAATGTCCACAGTAGCTAAATCATTGTAAAGATATTTCAAAGTGATTTTCTTAATTAACATGGACATCATCCACAGCTGGTAAATATAAAACCAATAACTTACAAAATTTCCATTTTCTACTGAAAAAGGTTCTTGAAGACTTAAAATGATACGATTTAAACTATAACTACATAATTTACTACATAACTTTCAATTGTTCAGGTTGTTGGATATGAATAGTATGTCAGAAATACAATGGACTCGTGGCTTGTGACTAAACACTCACTTGCTTGAAGACTCGCTCATTCGTGTTTAGCCACAAGCCACTCGTGAATAAAATCCCATACGTCGCACTTTCTATGAAGTAAACTATATACATAACACTTTGTATAGTACTGTACACTATATACTGTACATTGTACTGCATTTATCACTACAATATTATGTGGACAATTGTAAATTCTTCATGACTATACACTTTAATACATGTACAATCATATATTTTTGGTTTAATGTTTGTCTTTACTCCACTTTTTAACAAACCAATTAATTTTTTTCAAATCAGATGAGTTTTCCCTCCAAATATTTCAAAGAACAGCTTTTATATATATAAACTCTTCAGGATGTGGCAAAAATAGGGGTGTTTCAAAGAATGCACTGCTGGACTTCCATTGAAACCAACCTTCACCACTGACAAAACTATTCATTGATATTATATACTTACAGTACACTTTAGTCTGTATAGAGTTTGTATACAATGACTCTGAGACAAATATCTTAGTTTCTATTTTGCCCTCCCAATCAGTCAACAAACACCAAATCTCACCCATTAGAACTGCTAATATCTGTCCATCGTAGAGATCCTCCGTCAGGTCTCTGACCAATATTCTCAAGTCTGCAAGTTCGTCATTAATCCAATCCAGCAAAACCTAAAACAGCATATAATTATCATGATGAATTGGTATTAATACATAAACAGTACAATTATCATGATTTGAACTTTGAATGCTTACTCTTAACACAAGAGTTCACAATGTGACATGGTTTTATTTGTCATCAGTTGTAAGGTACATGTATTATGGATACTGAGAGGGGAGAAAATAGGATGTTGGCTGGTTTATTCTGGCAAGAATTAAGACAAGTTAAAACATGACAACTCTTTTATGTGTCGTTCAAGTCTAAAATTCTATAAACAAGTCTAAAGTGCTGAAATCATGTGCAAGAATCATCAACATAGGATTTGCAGAGAAGCAATACCTGAGTTAATTCTTTTACTTTTTGGTCTTCTAATGATGCTGGCTCAACCATCGATCGCTCCTCATTTTCCTCTGCAAACCAATAAATAGAACTACCAGTACCACATTAAAGCTGAACTTTTAATTAAGGTAATTAAAATTGAACTTGCAGTACCTGCAGTCCAATTATTTAAAGACTCATCTCTGAAGTTAATTGGATGATGTCATTACTTATAAATAATACACCTTGATAATGGTTATTAATTAATTTAATTAATAATTATGTAAAACAAAGTTTGACAAAATTTGTTCAATCTACTTTAATTTTACTTTCAATTCTAATTCAGTCCAAGACTAAAATACCTGTTTTCATTTAATAATCATGACAAGAACATTTGCTACTACAATTTTTTTAAAAATAAATTGCAGCAAAGATGGCAGACATGTTGTGCACTGACTGTTGCTGTGACAACAACTCTTAACTAATTAGAATTTCACTGGTCTTCCTTCCCAACATATTTTGTCTGGGATTGTAGTGCATGGTTAGGAAAACTGGTTATTATCTGTTTTTCAATTAATAAGTGAGCCAAATGACTGTGTGGTTTGATACATGGCATGTTCTACATGTCTATTAGTTTGGTTAGATGGCTGCCATTTTAGCATAGTTAAAAAGTTAAGCATATTACGCAGGCAAAGATGTCAAGGGTTACAATGAGACTCCTCTCCAATATCCGAGGTAGATCTAAAGGGGATATGGGGAAGGGTGGGATGAGGGGTAGTCCTCTATCCCATGCCACTCAATCTCAGCTCTAACAAAAACTAAACTATAGTCAGTACTGCATTTAAAGTGTAGGAAAAAATACCACTGGCATTACATGTACTTTTTAAGAGAAATTTCAAATCAGTAGTTAATAAATGGTCAACACACACATGTAACAAAAACAAAAATACTCAAAGAACTTACCCAGAACAAAGGTATCAGGCGTGATGGTCAGAGGGCTGGTTGGAGATTCAATGGCATTTCGCCCTTCTGTCTCAAGCTCATTTACTGTAAGATAAAACAGACTGAATAATTAGACATTTGAGGTTTTCTTCTAAACCTGGTCAACAATGGCATTTTGTTAATCCAAGTCAAAGAAGGTTTGTATGTACTGTAGTTGTACGGTATAATTATGTTTCTGGTACATGTACATGTATCCTGCTTATTCCTTGCTCCAGAGGTCCCACTAAATACAAGTTAATTAATAATATATGACCATACATAATGTACATACATGTATCCAGAGCGGTGGTAATATACTAAAACTTGCTCTGCTACTGACAAAAGCCACAGCTCACTACAGGCTAAAACCCCTTTTCAGCAGATCTCATGTGTAAAATTAAAACCAGCAAAAATATCAATAAAAGTAACTAAAGATTATATGTAAAAGAGAACAGTTTCAACATGCTATCTATAAGCTACAACTCTTTAGATAAAACTCTGGAAAAACATCACCATAGATCTGGGGAAAATGTTGTTGTTATAGTCTGTAGTTAAAATTCTAAACTAGCAACCACTATCTTCAACTTTACACTGTACCTGGAGTACAGTAATTAGTACGATTACTAAATATTAAGTAACTTATTTTTTTTTTCAAGTTATTTACTGGAAGCAGACCATAAGAGAGTTGAACCATAAATCAACAATCACAAAAAAATAACAGTTACAAAAAGGTATGAACAGTTATAATAAACAAAACCAGATACTGTAACTGGAATAATTTATAAACAAATCTAAATGACTAAGCAAGGTTGATGTTAAAGACATGGTTTCTAAACTGAACTGTATTTGAAATCAAGTAATTTGGGATATCTGGTGGGAGAGCATTTCTAATGGATAATTGTTCTTGGGTACCGAAGAAGGATACACTGTGTGTGTGGTTTTAAAAGTTAACAACTTTAGACAAAGGAATGGGCAATGCTAGGACTGCTTTGGCTACATGGATGATGTAATCAGACACCTGGGTCTGTTAACCCTTAAGTTTCTGGTTATTTCAGGTGCCAGTACTCCCTAATAATTTAGCTAAAACTTATAAAAAGTCCAACTCTATATTACTGTATTATTTATAATTGATTTTTTTGCATAATTTGTTCATTGTTATTGCCGTAAATTTATCACTGTAAAAATAAAGGAGTAATAAACTAACTAGTGTATACTCTGCTGCAACAAGGTTGTTTTTTTTATCTTTGGCAACAGTGTCAAGTGGATATCTACTCTTGTCGCTTGAATGTTCTCCAGTGAAGCCTTTGGAGTATTTGTAACTATACCGACACCAATAAATTATTCTCAGTGAGTTATTGAAATTGCTGTGCAGATTTCTAAACTCCCTTCATGCAATTTGCCATTTGCTGTGTCTGGGATTGGAAGTCAATTGAGTAGTAGAACCAAAGTAGTAGTAGTTATAATATAGGAACTGCAGTTTGTGGGCAGTCTCTTACTGTTCCTGAAAGTCAACTGAGGAAACACAAAAATCAAACAACAAAGCAATAAACAGTCTCTCTCTGACTCACTCGCTGCTTTGCTACTTGATATTTGAATGTGTTTCCTCAACTGATTCTGAAGAACAGTAAGAGAGTATTAAATGATATAACTTAGAGCACAAACTAAACTAGTCTACAGATCCAACTGGATCCCAAGCAAATCTAAGAGCAGATGGTATCTCAACAACAATACAATTCTTGTTTGTCAGTTCTGAGAAAAAGTCAAATTAAAAACAGCCTGTTATAGTAAGCATATGTTCTCAATAACACAGGGTTAAAAAGTATACTTAGTTTCTTGCTCATAATCTGGACAGGCCTCCAAGCAACAGCAGAACAACAAAACCTTCAGCACTATTCACTGGGCAAACCCAGACATGAATCAACTTTGAGCATTTGAAGTTGCTAATAACCTGCCAATTGGAATTTGAAAAGGTCACATAGGGTGAATTAAAACACTCTTCATATGCTTTCAAGACCAGTTAATTACCTATATCCTTTCTCTGACCTCAAGGAAATAGTTACAGGGATTTGACTATTATTAAGAACCCAGACTGTAAGAGGTTAAATATAGGACAAAGAAATGTTTATCAGCTGTAACATTTTTATAACGAACTAGTTAGGTAACAAATGAATACAATGACCTGCATGTAAACTTGTCTCTCTGGTTGAAGTAAAAAATGATATTTCAGTCTAATTCACACTACAGTGCTTAACAGTACAGGTGTTCACTGGTAGTTGAGATTTTAATAAATTGAATGTAAACTGACCTTTTCACTGAACTAACTAGAAAACTGGGCAATATTAATAAATAATATTATATATATACTCCATAAAATTGAAAAAAGACATGAAGGGAAAATGTACTTTTTAAGTAAGTTCAGTTCACATATAGGAGACAGTGCAAATGTATACAAAAGGTACCCAAGAAATTTCCCAGGCACTATCTTGAAAAGTCACCTGAACTGATCTCTTTGGACTGATCTCTGATCTTTTAAACTAACAAAAATAAATTAGCAGGAAAGGGTTTAACTGCTATCAATAATACATTCTGTAAAGCTCGTATTTGCCATAAAACCCAGGCTAAGTATGTGCACGTACATGTATGTGTTGTTGTTTAATTTTGGTCTTGGTTAAAAACAACAAACCAGCTTATTTTTTTCAAACTGCTTTAATCTAATTTTGGCAGGGGACATGAGACCAATAAGTGATGATAAGAATAAATGTCCACAGGAGAACTGCTATGTGGTCTACAGTGTAGTGGAAAGTAAGGTGGACTACATGTACAGATCTAGTGGTTGTGTGTTCAAGTCTCTGCTTACATTGCTTAGTAATAAATTTTTATTAAAAGGCTGGGTTGGGGAGAAGGTGAATTTGGAAATTGGAGGGGTGTACTGTACTTGGGTGCCCAGGGAGGAAGGGTGCAAGGTGGGTACTCAGCGAGGAGGGGTGCCACATGGGTACCCTGGAGGGAAGGGTGCAAGGTGGGTACTCAGGGAGGAGGGGTGCCAAATTCAGCTAAACTTCAATTTTGCTTATAATTTTGTGTAGAACCTAGAATTATGTAGCATGACAGTTACTAATTAAAAAACGATAAATTATCTTAGGCTGCCATTATTTGGAGCATAAGCATATCCTTTGTAGTGCTAAGTGACACCATCATTTGGTTCCTGTTATTTAAACACGAAAGGGCATGAAATAATGCGATCCTCGCTTGCGTATGTTTACTTAGGCGAGACCTCACAGGGTTTAAATAGTATCAATTCTATATTTATAATAAATCTTGCACAACAGAACACTTCAGTACAAGCATGGCAAGCAAAAGAAGAACTCCGACGAATTTTTTGTCACTCATAAATGATGAAACAGATGAGAACATGCCGCTAAGTAGCCCTTTTAGAGGAGAGATATACAGGCCAGGACATTTTTATTGCCTTTTGGCCAAAATTTATCAACTAACTTCAGGATGCAAGATGAACTAGGCGAGACAATGGGAGAAATACAACATTTATCCGAACGAAGTCAAGAAAATGCAAGGAGGGATACCGACGATGTCTCTGAACCGCTCTTGAAGGATAAATTATTGACGTATGTCAGCTTTTTTGTTTATCTTAAAAGTTTTATTTGCCTACACCATCATTTGCAAAAGTATATGCTTATGGAATGTAAATAGGTCATGTTTATGCTCCAAATGATGATCGCCTTAGCATCTTTCCCTTTTTGAAGCTGATCAAAAGCAGAGGCGAACCTGTGAGGTTCACTGGAAATGTAATCTAAACCCAACTGGTGTACAACAATGAAGTTTGATAATAGCTACAGGGCTGCATGCCATAGTAAGAATTGTGATTGCTTATTATGAAATATCTATAAACTGGATTCACTTGTTTGAAAGTTCGGAGTACAAAGTATCTTATATAATAGTAGCATAAGGGTATACTCATGACTGCCTTGCAACATATCCACACACATGTTTAGGCTGACGTTGATCCAAAGGATCAATGTCCACATAAATTTTAAAATATATGATATCATTCCGAACAAAGTTAACCTGGTAAGTAATGAGCATTGCTTGTTTATTAAATTAGTCCTCAGAAATCAAATTATCACCAAAATGTGGCCTTTTGGTATAATCTGACATACTGGCAAAGTAAATATTTATGTATTAACATATTTTTTTTAAAAAAACACCGGTTTACTTATTCCTGATCTTCTACAGTAAGCTCCTTGTGTGGACAAAGTAGTGGATACCCAACATTAGTTAGTCACTTAGTGTATTACAACCGCAGCTCAACATGCCACAGATTGTCCTGTAAAAGGATACATTTAACAACATTCGCTCTTTCAATCATAGGACACATTTTTGAAAGATCGCTGTAAGACTGGGCGTGCTCTGGCATTTCCTTTGGACAATGCTTAAGTTCAACTTATTCATCTCTCTCGAGAAAATTTCTTGAAACTGTACTCATTAGAGGATACCAGCCATTTATGAGACAGAAAATATTACTTCTGTATATCAATCGCCGATTTACTCCAACTACTCCGGATCAAATTAAGAACCAGCTGAAAAAGGTCTTCGCGTGACACAAATTGCTCAGACATATCGATTATAACTTGCTATAAGTGCTCAATTTTGTACTAAATCTGTTTGCTTTAAATCGAAAATTTACACTCGCCTTCTTGTTTGGCTTTACTCTTTCTTGTCAAAGTTCCCATCCATCCTTTCTTGGAATTGTCTCCTCGTTTCAAAGTTCCTCCAGGCGAAGTTGGAGCAGTCTGAGAAGTTGACGTTCTTGGTAGAGTCGCCATTTTGGATTCCGTCCTCAGAAAACATTTCCCAGAGGTCTGTTCGACATTAAAAAAATTCAACCTCTTCCCCAGGGCCTTCTGGGTATTTTTCAAAATGGCGGTTGACCATTTTTCATTGCAAAGCTGAATTTAACGTTTTTTACGGCAAATGTTCCGGCCCTTCAGCACTGATAGCTCTCCAGGCCTGTAGCCAGGATTTTTTCTTGGGGGTTGGGTGCAAATTTCGTAAACTTGGATTCTTAAAAGCCAAATTTATGGGACAAACACACTTATGGCCGCTTTTACTTTTTTACATGTATGAAATGAATATATGAAACTCATATATTTGTACTGCGGATATACATTTTAAGCAAATGAAGGATCATCG
>JAOBYE010030235.1:0-22653 GCA_025403585.1 Parazoanthus swiftii | reverse complement strand
AATAGTCTTAATGTACGAGCTTTATCGTAGTTTATTGCCTGTTTTCACTCAATCCCCGGGGATTCAAATGACAAAGGGCATGGCGGCCATGTTGGAGCCCCTAACAAAAGAAACTAAATACAACTCCATTGTAAAGGGGCACCAAAATGGCGGTTCTGACGTCACATGAAAAACAAGAATTGTCTAGACAACTTTACATCAGCTAACTGTCTTTGGAGGAAACAAAGTTCCCGTTAACCCCTCGCGATGCGTATTTGATGTACGGAAGTTAAACAAAATCTAAAAAGGATGCACAAATTTCAATCTTCTTCACCTAATTATGGAGACGGATTTTTAGAAGTAGTAGGAACACTTAGAAAAAGCCCATGAATTCAGTGCTTAAAGTCCTTGAAAGTGTCTTTACCTCCGTGTAAGAACTCGCGACTGACGCTTCCCACTCCGACTGGGTTCGCCAGTGTAGAAGGGCTTTTATTCGCCCAACAATGATAGGTTACACTCCTCTACTCATAGTTTAGAAAATTTGCTTTGGTTATGGGAGTTAAACTGAGCGATTCGCGGGCTGATATACCCGACGTCGAGCACGTTCATGACGTCAGTTCACCTCCCATAACTGAAGTATATTTTGTAGAGTATGAGTGTAAGCGCACCGTATTGCGTCGCTCGCATGCGGCGATGAAGAACCATTATTGCTTACGGTGTGACATGATTTGTGCATCTCTCTCAGGGAACATTATGACGTGAGTCGTGTGGTTCTTTCACCGAGGTTAACCCTTGAACGTCCTTGATTTCAGTCCCTGAAAAAGTGGACGTAAAAACAAATATCATAGCATCCTTATTGTATCCAGGATTTATCTGATATTGTAAAGAATAAGAGCCAACCATGATTGTTTTTGTGATAATTATGTATATTCAACACCAAGTCGAGGCTAAAGCTGTAGAAATGAGTCTTTGGTCATTGCTATCAGCGGTAACTTGGAGTACGAAACTAGACTATTCTTTGCAAATCAATATGAGTAGGAATGGGCGGGGTAAAGGCTATTAAATTTAACATCAAATCTGTCAAACCCTTTGATGGTTTAGAAGTAAGCATTTGAAGGTTCTTGATGGAGTAACAAACAACCAGTCTAAGGACCCTCGATCGTTGTAACCCTTTCCGCCCCAAACACGGAAAATGATGTGTTGCTGAATTCCCTAAAGGTACCCATACCCGTTTATCCTTTTAAACAGTTTGGGAGAGTTTCGCTTTACATATTGGACATCTTGCAGTGTTTGATCGAATCCTTCATTCTTACAACAGAACCACTTAGTTGATTTGATATTGTTAGAGAAGATAAATATTGATAAACTGGCTTGGAGCTGAAACGGTGAAAAAGTTAAAGCTGTTACTAAATTGTGTCAATGTAGGAATACCTTGTGAAGGTGCAAGATGCCTCTGAAGGAATGTCCAACCACGCAGGCGCAGCCCTTGCGACAGAAAGTATGCTTGTAAATGCTGGTCTAAACTCGACCTCAGCTGTCCTTGAGACTGCAACACGTGACAAGAGGCCGGACTGTGTCAAGAAAGATCTGTCACAGCTCTCCTCGGGCCTCGTGTTTAGAAATAACTACATCGGCAAGGTAAGTTTTTACGATAAACATAATTAAGACTGATAAGTTATTCACGTGGGCTTTTAGGTCGGGTTATCGTTCCAAGCGGTGTAGCATTACAGTTCTCGAGAGTTCATTCAAATGTATTCAACATCGTATTGCAGGCAGAGTACGTTTGCTGCCTTGATATATATGAATAAAGACCAACAAGAAGTTTGTATAGTTAATGAACAGCAGTTTATGTTGAAAGTGCAAAGTAAAGGCCCTGTTCACACGACCAACTTTTGGTACATTTTTTGTCGCGATTCCCGTTTCAATATTTCTTGCGTTCGAGCTGTTACTTTCCAAATTACATATAAAGTACCTACAATCTCAGCGTGTTTGAGTACCAGGAAGCTTGCAATGTTTTGAACAATCTCGAAACTTGATACAACGTGGCGGCAAGAAAAATTGCTATGGCAATTGCGACAAAAGTTGCACCAAAAGTTGCTGGTGTGAACGGGCCTTAATAGACTATTATTGAATTACGCTCCACTGCTCACAAACAAAACCTTCAAGACGAGGCTAGGCGCTCACTTTTCTTATATTTGTTATATATTTGAGCACTCGGCCTTGACTCGAGGCTTTTGTTTGGGGGCAGTGAATGTGAATTCAGTCCTTTTTATTAATCGAGTACCTGGCATTTTTGGTAGACAAATTGATTATTGTAAGCTGTGGTCTACTCTTACACTATTCCGCCGTTTCTGTAATCTTCTAGGGAATCAAAAAATATGTTCGACACAGCGGAAGCTCGAGATGTACCATTGTAAATTACTGATTAGTGCTGGGAATTGTTCGATATAGCGAGAGATTCAAGTAACCAAGTTTGAGATCATCGTCTAGACAAACTGTACTTTACTGTGGATTTGTCATTTGTTTTGCCCTCTTTTTGATTATTTTAGGTTATAGGAATGACGGAGATTCTTAGTAGCCAAGCCACTAATGACCAAGACCCCAGCCAGATGCTTTCTGCTCGGTTGTGTGAACAATTGGTTAAGGCCACGCCCAAGGGGGGGGAAACTTTCCGCGAAGCGATGTTCAAGGCATCTGCTTTGCTGATTACTAAGAAAGGTGAGCGACAAGCAAGTTCTCAAGATTGGTTGTGAAGTTTAAGGTTATATTTTTGTCGATGTAACTAGCGCTACCATCATGCTCTGAGGTAGGGGTGTTGCGTATTTGGGATATCAACCTTTTTCATAGTCGCTATGTCCACGTTATTGTATTTCATGCGAAAGGCAAAGTTTTACCAATCATTCCGTGTTTTTTGACCGTGTAGGTGTTGACAGGCAACTTCTGCACCATTTATGCTGGTGCCCTGCTCAGGCCTTCGCTGAACAAGCCATGTCAACCGCTGTGGCTTGCTGGCAATGGTTTCTGTCAGCGAGGCATGACTTAGAATTGCAGGTAACTTCTCTTACACTCTGATGCCTTTTATCTACCTTTTTATTTTTATCTACGTTCCTCCGTACCCGAGCATTAAGCCAGTCTATCTTTCTACTATCTTATTAAGTTAATCGCTTACGTTACTAACCGGTCTACTCTACCATTCGACCAGTCTTCAACTTACCTTCTTACGCACTTATCAACCCGTGTACCAACTTACCCGTCCTTCTTCCGACCTGACTACACACCAACCCACCAGCCTACCTGATCTACCTGCCTACTCAGTCACCTACCCAGTTACCTACCAATTTACCCAATGATCTACCTACCTTTTCAATTACCTACCCATTTACCTACTGATCTACCTACCTATTACATTTCCTGCCCATTTACTTACTGATCTACCTATTTGATTACCTACCAAATACTTTACCATCTATCGGTTTATTTAACGATGCACCAAGCTCTCTATTTAGCCACGTGCCTTTTTAACTACCCTCTCTCTTGCCAAATCATATATCACCATATTTAACGAATCTACCTGTTTAACTACCCACCCCTTACTTTACCATCTATCCATCATTTACCTACCACCGAGTCACCCAACTAGCTACCTACCCCAAGGTACGGTACGTCTTAAAAGTTTTTTGAGTAAAAGCATCATCATCATTATCGTCGTCGGCATCATCATCGTCAACATCATCGTCGTCGTCATCGTCATCATCATCGCCATCGTCGTCGTCGTCGTCACCACCATCATCATCATCGTCACCATCATCCTCATCATCATCATCATCGTTGTCGTCGTCATTACCGTCATCACCATCGTCGTCACCATCATACTAATATCAAAATTTTTAAACAGGATTGCTGCTTTAGTTTTTAAAAAATGCCATCAACGCAGGTCCTGCATTTCAAAGAAGTTATCGGATGACGAATGACGTGTTGTCCCTGATGACTAAAGCCGTAGTAACTTAGTTAATACTGTTGTGTTCTTCTACAGATGCTTCGCGAGCTGAGTGCGGCGTGGCAGTGGACGGTAGCTGGACGAAAGGGGCTGTTTGCCCCCGACCCGTCAGTTGACAGTCCGCTAGCCTCA
Source organism: Parazoanthus swiftii (assembly GCA_025403585.1). Classification (NCBI taxonomy): domain Eukaryota; kingdom Metazoa; phylum Cnidaria; class Anthozoa; order Zoantharia; family Parazoanthidae; genus Parazoanthus; species Parazoanthus swiftii. Next base: position 18,545 of record JAOBYE010030235.1, on the reverse strand, counting down.
TTTGAGGAGAACAAACCTCCCGAGCCCCCAAATGTTCTGCCACACGACATCTGGTTAAAGTTTCTGGTACAGAGGTTTGAAGTTGCTAAGTATTACAGTGAGGACCAGGTGAGTGGTTTACAGCTTAATTTCCGGTTTATCTCAAAAGGGTGTCAATTGTCCCATAAAGGTTTTGTATTTGTATAACAGCTCAATTTTGAAATCATCGAAAATATCTTTACGATATTTTAGCTAATGTGAACAATGGCATTGTTTAGTATCTATTATTTCTTGTATTTTTACATACTGTTGTAATGCTTTAATTTGCATTCTTTATATTCAATGTACTACTGTAGTATAAAGATCAATAAACTTACTATTTATTAGTATTGCGTCATGTGGAGAGGGTTCGTACGATCACGGAAAACCTGGAAAGTCATGGAATTTTACAAATTCATTTCAAGGCCTTGAAAGTCATAGAACTTTGATTTGGGTCATGGAAAGTCATGGGTTAGTTTACTTAAATGAGCGAGACGAAAAAGAAACTCGTCAGATTCCACTTACGGAAAGCTAAATTCCAATGATATAATACATATTAGTATTTTCTTAAAACTAACTGTTTTCTCATTTGAAAATATTTACTGTGTTAGAAAAATTTCATATCGAGAACAGTTTTTGATATATTGCAAAGAAACAGATGGTCAAATTAGGTCGTAGAAAACTGCTAAAAGTCATGGAAAGTCATGGAAAGTCACGGAGTTTCACAAGGTCGAAAGAGTACGAACCCTGTGTGGACCATCTCAGATAAGGCAACTCTGACATGCCAGGATGTAACCAGTGTCAAGGGTAAGAGAAACTAAGTAACAAAAAGTCAAACCACTTGTGAAGTTCACGCTACATTGCTTCAAACAGGTGGCGATATTTGTGAACCTGCTGCACCGGTCACTGCCGATGAGTGTTGGTCGCAAGAACTGCCTGTCGCGTCACATATCAGCAATCCGACCCAGGTTCCGCTTGCTGCACCTCGGCCTAGTGATGCTGCAGGGCGACATTCTACGCAACTCGGTGTCTAAGAACGTGCTCAGAGAGCGAATTTACTGCAACGCCTTGGACTACTTTAGGTGAGGAAGGGGAAAGGGGCGATTAGTCATGTATGGACGGATTCAGGGGCAATGACGTTATTCAAGAGATGAGGGTAGATATCAGGACCTAATAGATAGTAACAATCATGGATGAAGGCGAGTTTAGGGGAGATGGCTTTACTAAGGAGTGAGGACGAGTTTACTGCAACGCACTGGACCACTTTAGGTGAGGAAGGGCGATTAGTTAAATATGGGCGGATTCAGGGTCAGAGGACTTTATTCAAGGGATTCAGGACGGAATAGATGAAAGCAATCATGGATGAAGGTTGGTTCAGCGATGATGGCGTTCGTAAGGAGTTAGGGCGAGATTTAGGTGAAGAGATATACGCCAGAGTTTGGGAATGAAGGTAGCCTTTAGGAAGGGGAGATGTGGCTTTTTTGGTGATATGAGGGTGGATTTTGGGAATGGGGTGAGATGACATTAATTGCAGGGGGGTACAGATTTGCTTTCAGGTTAATAGGTGTACCTTAAACCGGGAAGGAGAGAGGAGATATGTCTCAATGGGGGATGTTTTTGATTTCGCTGCTTGAGATAACCCTGGGGGTTGAGGGTGGGTTTGAGTTAATGTGTTCGAATAACATCGAAAAACGTCATTTTACACTTTGAAACTTAGAACGAGCGTAAAGCGTGCGTTGGTGAAATGGAATGATGTAGGAGGATATTTTGGTTTTCCTCACAGTTTTGAATTGTCCTTTTTCTAACTGTTTAAATCATAGCAATGAACCTATGTGGCCGTTCTACCATGGGGCTCCTCTGAGAGAAGACATTATGGTCCTGATCAAGTTCTGGCAGGCCATGTTAGCAGACAAGAAGTACATGAAGTCCTTTATGATCTCAACATCGGACTCTGTGAGGATGTTTCGAGCAGGATCTTCGTCCAGCCAATACTCGTCCACAGGTTACTTACAGGTAATATAGGGCAATTTCACTTGTCCACAGGTTAGTATTAGGTAATATAGAACAAGAGCATTTGTCTAAAGGCTACCTACAGGTAATTATAGAATAATATCACTCGTTTCACCAGCTACTTACGTATAATATAGAACAATGTCTCTCGTCCACCCTCTACCTACAGGTAGTATTGAATAATGTTACTTGTCCACAGACTACCATGCTTTTTTATAACAGTTAATTTATAATTTTACACGAGAATGCTTGTTTTCTTTCATTGTTAATACTGATTTTGATAATATTGCATGTCTTTAAAACGAGTAAGCAATTTCATTAACAAATAACCGTGTTGTCTATGTTATGTTAAATTTGTTTTCCTTTAAATTAATGAAATTTTATTTTAATTTTGTTAAGTTGTTTCAGTTAAATTTTCCATTAACAATTAACAGTTGTGTAAGTTGCATGTTATTGGTACTAACCGTCATGAATAATACGCCATTAACCCATGCACACCAGGACGACCTTACAGCAGAGAAACGAAAACGGGATTCTGTTGCTTCAATGGATATGGTACGCGAGAGAGAAAGATACTAAAGCAGTCAGGCACCAGCAATCAACTTTGATTTGCCATTAAACCGTCTCTTGCTTGTTAACTAACTGGTTGATCAGTCAGACTGCAAAACAGCCCCTGTCTTTTCCCATTATCTGGGTTTTCGAAAGAGTTTTGTTGTGCAGACGTGAAACAAGAAGCTGTGCAGCCGATGAAAAAAGAAGTGAGCTGGTAGCAAAACGAGGAAGGGACTGGATAAGAGTTTGGATAATATTCAACTGTCATATGAAGAATCAACTCCGTCACAAAAATGAAACCATCAAAATGAGGAGGCTCACCAAGTTTGATTGCGTTTGGTGAAATATTACATTCAGCGGAACTGACTTGAGATTCGTAACTTAATGAGTTTCGAAGTTCAAGACCTACGATAAAAATACCACATCCCTTTAAAGAAATGGAAATATTCCACCTGGCTATTTTAAAAGTCTTCTTTAGTTGCACCCGTCTTTTCGATATTTGGAAACAACATTACGCTGTGATTGTACTACTTTGTCTATAATGAGTTCTTATTTCGAGCGTACGGAAACAAATAGATTAATTAGGACGAGAGACCCATCAATTTGTCGCCGTCTTCAATATTCTCCAATCATGCTTGAAGTTTTGCCCAAAAAAGTTCGTGACATTCTTGCAAAGTGCAACAAAGCTCTTCTGAGTACGCTTTTCACGTTTTTTCCGTTGACACAAATCAACGCCGTCAAATGTGTAAATGGCGTTTGGTGCAGTATTAACAAATGTGGCGACACTTCAGAAACCATGAAAACAAGAAACTTGAGTGTGGTTGGGAAGGATAGCTGTAATTTTGTTGTCTTTTTTTGTGAAAGTTCAGTGTTTAGTTAAATAAGATATTGGAATTCGGACTCGGTCCTTCCTAGTTTTGTTACAAGCTTGTTACCAGTCCTTCCCTTCCGTCTTTTCCCAGTATATTTCCCCCTAACCGCGCAACGTCTTGTTTCACAACCCGGTTATCGCACGCCTAAACTTACTCTTCTGTTTTGTGGTCGACATATTCACCATCTATCAACCGTTTTGGCCAAGTTACTTGAATTAGTCATGCTTATGATCGGATGTTACCAACTAATCAGTAATTACATTGATTGGCATCGACCGTTAACGAGACGAAGACGGGGAGATTTCCAATGATTTGCAGACCCTGACTGAGGTGAATCTTGCGTTGATAAACTGGTGCCTTGCTGCTAAGCCAGAATCGTATCACATTGTTCCTACAGGGATCTTCGGCTGCTTCAGCACGTTGCACCCAAAATGTTCTTTAATTATAAACCGTAGATCTGCTGTGCACATGGCAAAAAAAGGCGATGCTTTTATCTCTTAAATCCAAAAATTGGGGTTTTCTGAAGGCGACCTTCCCTACTCCGTTGTCTTGAGCAATGCGAGGCTCTGCGTTTTTCTAATACTAAATTACCGAATGGGATTTACTAAATTCACACGACTTTATGTTCACGATGGCGAACTGTCATATTGTCGAATGAATTAAATATTTCCATACTCATGTAGTAGGGTTCTTCATGGCTATTTATGGTTATCTATGGTTAGTGGTGGTTTAGATTGGGGTCAGGGCTACTTCTGTTTTGTAGAAAAGAGATAGAGTTCAATAAAATTCTGGTTGTTAGCAGCGAACTGGACGGCTCTACCTGAAAGGTCAAAAGCAAAAAATCGCTCCCATAGTACCCTGAGGCCGATTTGTGGACCAAAGCACCGTTTTTCTACTATACAATGGACCTTATCTATCTTCAAAGAGTATTTTAGGCGTAACCTATTGAAACAGCCGAGGATCCTTTTAACCCTTCACATCGATTCTTCATTTGCATGTTGAACTAAATAATGCTCTAAACCTCAAATGCTTGGTAAACTGGTCATGTTAACGCTGTTCGTAACAATGTAAACGCAATATTTCAATAATTACTGCAGGAAACTAACTGTCAACGATGACTTTTTCAGAGTATTCACTGACAAAAAATGGACGTCTTTGTAGTAAATTTCAACTGAACTTTATTTTGTTTTGTTTTAGCTGCTTATATTTAGCCATGTTTGAATCGCTTCTTCTCTTAAGATAGGGTAATATTAATTTTCTAAAACATGAGCGGTAAGAAAATTTAATAAAAGATAAATCAGAACTAAAAGCCGTTTGCTTTACTTAAAGCTTATAGTTGGTGCTAGTTAAAGCCACAGAGTTTAAAATGTGCTAATCTGTACATTTGGTACAAAATCTTGCCCTGCCTTAAGCAAGCAAAAATTCAACGCAAAATAAAACCGCGTTTTCCAGTTGGAAGAACTCCCTTTGGAAAACAAATTTAGAATTAATAAAATTCACCAAGTACGGGAATGTTCTTCGTAGTACTGTTTGTCATTTTAGTTTTGGAGTCATCATCAAGAATGCTGAAAGAAGAACCTTTGGTCCTTGTATTTCTATGCTGAGCAAGTTAGAATAACAAACCTTTCCAGCTAAAAGCATCGCGTTGAATGGTATGAAACCATCCAACAGTCAACTTCTAACCAACATTTATGTTCAAAGTTAGGAGATGTAAACATGTCGAAGTGTTTTCCTTCAAGCTGAATTTCTAACCTTACTTGATGGGAGGTGAGATCTCATTTTGATCGATCCAACCTGGATTGTCCTTCATACAATCATAAATTCTTTTTTACTAAGGTGTATTATGGCAACAAATGGATACGAACTCTTAACCAAGGCGGAGATTTAGTTTTTTCAGAGCAGGGTCGGATCAAGGATACTTGAAAGTGAGAAGAGGGAAGAGTAGCTCATGTGACAATCGAATGCATCCGAGTTCTCGTCTGTTAGTCGCAACAGAGCAGTGGAAATATCTGCTAGTGTGACTATACAGAATGACTCCGGGCTCTCTACTGTTTTCATTTCATTTCATTTTTTCGTTTGTTAGTCCGCCCTTGAAAAAATTACTCAAGTTCTTTTGCAGAGTACACATTGAGCATTTATTGATGGATATAATAAAGTAACTAAAGGCTGAACCAAAACTGTTTGAATTCTCATTTCGCCTTTTTTGGACCACGACTTTGGATTGTCACCTAAATTGCACATTCTATAGAAAATGACGACAGTACCAGAACATATTAACTGATTTGTCCAATCGCCGTCAGGGATACTCAATGTTAGTTTGTAGTTGTTAGTTCGAAAGTTTCATTTCGTTTCATCAGTTTTATAAACACGCGCAGATCAAAGTAGGGGTTCAATTTTTCTGGTAGTTACAATCCCTGTTTTTACGTAATTTGGTGACATTTTAAAAGTTTTATCGTTTATCTTCTTTCAGAAATTATCAACATTTTTAACTCGTTCATCCACTATGCCATGTTTAAAAATGGTTTCGGTCCGCTAGTTGAAACACTAACCTTGTTTTACGCCCGATTGTGAAAGTGGCTTATTGTTGCACACTATACAGGGTAATCGCTGGATCAACACAATGCCGCTGGCCAGTAATCTGTCGACGTCAGTTTCCCGCCGTTCGGCTGGCGGTATGTCGTCCAGCGGGAGGGAGGCTGCACCAACTCAGACCGTGATGAAAGAGTATCTGAAGAGAAGAAACCTGATCTTAGCACTCATCAGGTAAGAAGCTTTCCAATGCTTCATCTAGAAAATGATATGAACCGCGTTGATTGGCACGTAAAGTTGTTTGTCCAAAATATCCTACAAGACTACGCAAGATAGACAAAGGACATAGGGACAACAGCTACGCACCATAACTCGTCGCAAGTGTCAGTTATTAATAAATATCCAATCGTTTTAAGATTTTATGATTTAAACTGAAAAGTATTGTTGAACGTTTGTGGTGTTTAGTAATTAGCTGCCTCAAAATGATCTTTTGCGCTGCTACGTTGTAAGTCAACCTTCAGAGTGACTCACTCCAACCTGAAACTCTTTCTAAGGCGGGAAGTCGAAAGGCTGTCCACGTGGCACAACCCAATGGCCCGCCCAGAGCTCGGATTTGACGGCGAAGATTCACTGGTTTTCTGGGCAAACCAGACTGTTTTTACGGAGAGGAACTGGCGAGATTTGGTGCGGCTGGCCTGGTACATTTCTCCTGACATTGCCGTTCACTTGCCCGTAAGGTCAGTTGGAATAGGTCACTATTTAACATTTGGAAGGAATGTTGTTTATTTTGGCTCGGCGTAGTGAGATCTGAATAAGGAAAATTTACCTTAGTTATGGGAGTTAAATTATTGTACCTCACGTCAGTCCGACGTCGTGCACGTTAACGACGTCACTTCACCTCCCATAATTAAGGTGAATCTTGTAGAGTATGAGAGTTTACCGTGTTGCCAATCCCTGGCGATAGAACGAGCTCACTGTGGCATCATTTGTGCTCTTCTGCCAGGGATCTGTGATGTTCTTTCACCGAGGTAAAATCCACAAAGGGCCAAAATGTACTTTTTGCCTGCAAATGTCATGTGGTTAATATTATCATCAATACGCAAGGCCAATTTGTAAAAAAAAACTGCATTATAAGTGTATGTTCCAAGCAAATATTTAACACGGTATCCCCTATTGCGGGCCAGAAATTCACTTGCCGCCTACCGCCTGAGGTCGGTTTTGCTTTAGGACGCACTTATTGACGACGCTCGGTGTTCGTCTGTATGTATGTGATCCTTTGATGTAGAACTGTATATGAAATGTACAATGCAATGTTTGTTCTTGATTTATAAATACGGAGAACCTTAGTGAAGTGGGAAATTTTACCTCTATTTGAACTGAAGTGCGAGTGGATCTCTTAATAGGGATAATATTGTTTCTTGTGTAAGGCAAATCGCCTGTTCGGACTTAGACGACGGTGTCAGAAAGAAGGAAATGGGGACAGAGACAGGCAACTAACACTTGTTGGTTTACTCTTCAGTTGTCAGTAAATGTCGAGCTTACCACGAGACCTGACAAACCTACAAGACCCTGAAATAGTTAAAAATAAGTGTGGGCCGAGTAGAAATTGGGATTAATTTCACGAGTGTTTTCAATTTTTTTCCTAAATTGCCCGAGCAATTGTCTTCGGCGAGTAAAATTTGGAAAAATATTGAAAACACAAGAGGAACCCTTGTGATTACATGTTTATGATATAAAAGGGCAATACTCAGTGCGCGTGTTGACTGCAAAGCGGTTAAAATTGAAGTGTTGCTAGGTAACCAGTGTCCAATCGCAGCGAGGTAATTTTGTCCTCAATTAAGAAAAAATGCCCTCGCTCTTAGCCAATCAGCATTGCGTAATTTTGCCCTGTATGTTATAAATGCTGTAAGTGACCGTTGGAAATTAAACAAATGTTATCAGATTCAAGGAAGTGGATGCTGTGTGCAAGGAAGTGTGTCAGCTGGTGAGACGGGACCCAACAAGTGTGGCCGTTCTTCCTGAAGCGCTCCAGGTGAGGCCACACAAGACCATCTTCTAAACAGTTATTGATAAGAAAGAAGATGTACGTCATGTGGTATTGTCGTTTGCCACCTTTGTCTCAGATAGTTTGCGCTAACAATGCCATAATTCTTATGTTATTTTAATAAGTTTAAGTCAGTATTATATTTTGCATTTCTTGCAGATAAAACTGAATTATTACGGCTTGCGTGAGATTTAAAAGTACGGAACAAATTAATTTGATATGTACGAGTTAAATATAGCTGTATTACTTTTCAATGCCCTGTTTAAGTTTCCTGTTGGACTTTCCCAGCATAGTTATTAAGATGAATTACTTGGTTGTGACAAAAAAAACATCGGAATGGGGTAAAGTCTTAGAACTGATTCCGTAATGAAGATAAAAACAAGACAACAACAAGTTTATTCTACAAAAAGAAAGGAGTTAATGATAATGTCCTTCAGGTTGAAAGATGTATTGAGTTTCGATCTGATGTTGACATTTAATCCTTTTGCTGATCTGACAATTTTTTTTTCTATAAGCTCTTTTAAAGTTGTTTTTATTGATTAATTTACAATATACACTCGTTACCAGTATCTTGTTACGGAGGAGACGGTTAAAGACGACCTGCCTACGCTGAGCCACATGTTATGCTGGGCCCCAGTCCCTCCCGTGAATGCTATGGCTTTCTTCTCCCAGCAATACCCGGCACATCCAATCACAGCGCAGTACGCCATCCGGGTTTTACAGTCATTTCCACCGGACTCCATTCTGTTCTACATACCTCAACTTGTCCAGGCCACGCGATACGACTCACTTGGTTTTGTGACGGAGTACATTCTGTGGGCAGCCAGGCATTCTCAGCTTTTGGCTCACCAGGTTTGTATTTCGACTCTTTATGGGAGGGGAGAGTGCCAGATGATCTCGATTTGTGCGCGCAATGCACTGTTTGTCAAAATAAGGTGGTCCTCTTTCCAGGCTCCAACTGTCCAGCAAGCGTGTGAAAAACTTTGTGCATGCTTCGAGAATTTTCAAATTTATTAGACAAATTAAATTAACCTTAACTTAACAGTTTATTTTGGTCAGAATTTGATGACCAGATAATAAAAAAGCATTGTAATGCATGGAGCGCCCATCAAAACGTCTTCGTGCGCTTTGATTGGCTTCTGACGGCAGAGCGGTCAAATCGAGATCATCTGGTGATGCAAAGACTTGCTTTATGATTGAATTCATTCTATGAGCAGCCAGACATTCTCAGCTCAGCCTTCGGCACCCCGGGTGCTTTTCTGAACTCCTTTTAGGTGGAGGGGATAGAGAAAAAACTTGTTTTGTACTGAGTACATTCTGTGGTTAGATTTTGGCACCCCAGGTACGTTTTCGAACTCCTTTTGGGTGGGGAGGGTGGGGCCAGGAGCTTGCTTTGTGACTGAATTCATTTTGCGGATATTTGGACACTCCCGGCTTTTGGCTCACTGGGTTCATATCAGAGGTTAAATGGGTAAAAGACTTGCTTCGTAACGGAATTTGTTCCGTTGACTGCCAGACACCATGAGCCAACAAGGTGGTATTTGCACTTCGTACTAGGGGTAAGCACAAGGTTAATTTGTTTTCGTGCAACCAAAATTGTTTAAATTGTTCATTTTGTTTATAAAAACAAAACTGACGGTAAAGACATCCCTTTTCTTTCTCAGTTGATCTGGAACATGAAGACGAATATTTTCACGGATGAGGAAAGTTTGCACAGGGATCCGCAGATTGGAGATCATTTGGAGAACCTCATTGACAGGATCAGCAAGTCCGTCTCCGGAACCTCCCTCGATTTCTACAAGAGAGAGTTTGATTTCTTCAACAAAGTGACAGCCATTTCTGGAACAATCAAGTAATGCTTTAGCTGTAGTGTTATTAAGCTTCGTTTTGACTTGTATTAGATTCTGAAAGGGATTCTTAGAGTAGTAGTTGTATTTCTGCCATCATGCATCGGGAGCAACTCCTATATTTAGCCGGGTGTAAAATACGCTTTGAAACCGAAGGGCTTTTGGAAGCACAGCATGACAAGAAGACATTTCCACTTTTGTTTAACACTTTTGCTACAGATTTATTTTCTTGTAAAGATTCGCATTCTCTTTTATCATTATTTTTTCTTTGACTTTTGGTTATTAATTCCAATCTAACATCTTCAGACCATACCCAAAGCCAGAGAGAAAAGCAGCCTGCTTGGAGGAGCTGAAAAAGATTAAGGTGGAGGCGGGGGTGTATCTCCCTAGCAACCCGGAAGCAGTTGTCTTGGATATTGACTACAATTCAGGAACCCCCATGCAGAGCGCAGCCAAGGCGCCATTTCTGGCAAGGTTCAAAGTCCAAAAATGTGGAATCCAGGAACTGGAGAATATTAATGCTCGTCAGGGTTAGTTGCTGAGTTAAGTTGCACAGTTTTCACGCTTAAGTGTGTTTTTTTTATATGGCGTTAATGCAGTCAAGCCTTTAATACCAACTACGTGATGGTATCAGTTAAAACTATGCGGTGAGATAAACAAACTAATAACTGTTCAGATTGTGTTATCTTACTGAGAACATATCTTTTTATTAGTTTTTCATGGGTTTTTCCAGTGCAGTGTTATTTTTTAAGGTTTTTAATAATTGTTTAGAATGATTAGTAAATATGACAAAACCCAAGACGGTGGATATGAGTTTGGATTATATTGCTAGAGCAACATTTATCAAATAAAGGTAAATTGTTGCAATGGAAGTTTCATCATAATTACATTCCGAACGGCATGCTCAATTTCATGACCGTTTTGAATCATTGGGTGAATTTCCCTTCCTTTGTCCTTTAATTCCATAGAAAATGGCTTGCCCGTTTGAGATGCAAACTTTTTTATGCTAAATGAACGCCCATTCGAAGAAATACGATGCAAGTATGTGCTCGTCTTCTATGCTCGTCATAGAAGAAACATTTAAGTAACAAATGCCAGGTGTCTCCATCTTCATGGCCCACATTGAATGTGCTTTTGTAATTGGTCATAACTTCTTCCTTAGAGTTTCCAAGCAACGATGACGATGAGGATGACACTTCAAAGAAGAAATACTGGCAGGCGGCCATATTTAAAGTTGGTGACGATGTACGGCAGGTAATGGAACTGAAGGAAATGGCTTCTGCCTTGGACATCTATAGGCTGGGTTCCTTGAGAGAGCTTTACCTTTATTGCCCTCAGTTGTCTTGCTATGTTAAACATACTTTTAGTATCTTGAAGAGGGAACGGAAACCGCTATTTTGTTGAACAACAAAAACAAGATTTTTAGGACTTGCAAGAGAAAACATCAAACAATTAACTTCAGATGCTGATTTTAGCAGAACTGTAAGACTGCCCTATTTTATATCTTAACTGAAATTGTTGTTAGTGTCCCATAATGTACTTAAAATACAGTGTACGTCTACAAAGGTTTGATTGTCGAGCGTATCCACACCAACACTTGGCTGGGAAAGTTGCTAATCGTTCTTCACATAGTGGGTTCATTGCTCAGAAATGTTTCTTGGTGATAGTTAACGAGTTCTTTACACCTGAAACATCTACAGTTTGTTGATTTCTTAACATATGACAAGCTTCTGCCGATAGCAAATCGATTTTCAGTCCTTTTAGTTGGTGTCTCAGCTTAAATCGTTGCACATATATATACATTTTTGTGTTTATATGAAAAAGTGAAACACACATTCTGTTTTTTATCAGGACATGTTGGCGCTGCAAGTCATCTCGCTGTTTAAGAATATATTCGAGCAAGTTGGTCTCGATCTGTACCTCAAACCTTATAGGGTTGTTGCCACCGCCCCCGGGGTATGTACAAATCTTTCTTCTGTGTTGTACTTTATTGTACTGTACTGTACTGTACTGTATTGTATTGTATTGAATTGTATTAAATTGTACTGTAAAGTGCTGTATTGTATTGTATTGTATTGTATTGTAATAAATTTATTATATTGTACTGTAATTTATGGTGTTGTATTATGTTGTGATATATTGTATTGTAATTAACTGTATTGTACTATTCTGTATTATACTGTATTGTATTGTATTGTATTGTATTGTGTTGAATTGTGCTGTACTGTATAAATGTATATGTACACACAGACTATTTTACGTGTTTACTGATTTTTAGGCTTTTGTATTACGCTCTCCTTTGTTTAGAAAAAAAATAAGTTGCCACAAAAGAGAGCACCAAAATAGATCAGCAATTATTGCATAAGTAAAGAGAACCGGATGGCACTCAGAAAGCATTCCCATTCGTCTGCTCAGGCAAAACTCACACAAGAAATAAAAGTTTGTCAGCTTACCGTTCAGGTGCCATGCAGCAGAAAATGGTTCATAGCGGTGGCGACACATCACACAGCTTTCGTTTGAATACCAGTAATCAGTTTTTGCAGTTTCCTATAGACATGAAATCTCAACCTGGATCAGATGGTATTTTCAGTTCTCATATATTTTATTTCTTTTGTGAATGTTCAAATTTTTTGAGATTTTACCAATGCTATGATTTAATAAAACCTCCTTTGATACCTATTCTCCAGTGCGGAGTGATCGAGTGTGTCCCAGATTCGAAGTCGCGTGACCAGCTTGGGCGTCAGACCGAGGTCGACCTGTACGAATATTATCAGAAAACCTATGGAGATGAAAGCACGCCAGCATTCCAGCAGGTCAGCAGTCCTCACCTATTATTAAAGATAAACGCAGGAAGTGCTGTCTCTTCCCCTGCTAAAGCGAAGTCTGACAACCCACGAATGTCCCAGAAAGTGAACCAGTTGATAAAAACCATGAAATGACCTTTCATTTTGCTTGTCTTGAAGAGTTGGAGTGATTAGGTTATTCTTACTGTTTACCCTGATACTGAAACCTAAAAAGAATTAAACCTCGAAACATTGCATGACAAGAGTTGTAGATGATAAACGTTCCTTTGGGAGAAACTAATTTTCCCTTTCATACAATGAATGGTTAAAAAATACTCGGCACCTGCGGTGGATAAATGCGTGGATAGGAAATCCTTGCGAATTAAAGGATTTAAACGAGCGAGTGAGTGAGTGACTTTGCGTAACATGATTTCCATTTGCGTTGTTCAGTAAAAAGTTTTTGAAGGTTGCTCTTGTTATGTTATATGCTTGAACGGTCTTGTGATTTTCAATAACTATTTGATTCTATATTTTCCTCTAAGTTTTTTTCTTTTTTTGGATTAGTAATTGCATAGATTCTATGATTCTTAGAAATATCGAACAGAGTTTAGAGTCCACGCCGAATGACAAAATGGAGGCCATCTTCACCTCTTCAGTGAATGAATGAGAGAGTGGACGTGGACGTTTGAATATATTTTCTATCTGTTTGCTGTAATATGTGCAACATTATATATGTTAATTGGTATTTAGTTCTATTTATGTGGGCCTCCATTTTATCCAGTTTTAGCAGAATTTGACATGCCTGTTTAAATATAGCTTATAAATAAAATAAATGAATAAATAAATAAATTGAATGAACGGACAAACCATCGAATGAATGGATAGGTGAGTGGATGAGTGAGTGGATGAGAGATGGAGAAATGAATCAACGAACGAACATAACCTCGCCTTTCCTTTACTACCAGTAAAAAGTTTGTAAGGTCTTATTTAACTCTTCAGGCACGATCGAATTTCATCAAAAGCATGGCAGCTTACTCGGTTGTCAGCTTCTTGTTACAAATCAAGGATCGTCACAACGGAAATCTGATGCTCAACAGAGCGGGCAATATCATACATATAGGTAAGTACTTTCTCATAGGGCGGTCAATATTATAAGTGAAGTCATGTATTGCTATCTCTATCGTGCATATAGGTAAATACTGTCTCACATAGTGGTCAATATTGTACATGTGTTATAAATTATTATTTTGTCAGGCGGGCGTTTCTTGAATATAGGCAATGTTGTCTTAATAGGCGGCTTTAACTGAATTAAAAACAGGAGCAACTACAATACAATGAGTTTGTAATTTCACGAGAGCTGGATGGGGGTTAAGTCAGAAGAACTGGCGGTGAGTTTCCCTGCGAATTTGTTATCACCGGTTCGTGAAATTTTCAGCTATCGTCGTATTATCTGGGCCTAATGTTTGGAAAAACATACTAGCATACAGCTATTTTAAGAAAAGTTATCGGGAATTAGATATAGTGATAATCGTTTAGACAGTATGTACCAGTCTTGCTAGGTTTAATGCTATAAAAATAATGTACAAATGCGTGCTGTCTTTTGCAGATTTTGGGTTTATGTTCGAGTCTTCACCTGGTGGTAACTTGGGATTTGAGCCGGACATGAAGTTATCCCACGAGATGGTCATGATTATGGGGGGAACTAACGGCATGGATTCACCGTCTTTCAGGTACGTTAACTTTATGGGGGGGGGTTATGATTAAAGGGTTTTAAACGATATAGATTTACCCTTTTCAGGTACGTTTATCTACAGGAGGGGTTTGTGACTATGGGCAATAACGATATTGCATTTTGTGTGTATTTTAAGAATCATTCTACCTAAACCTTGGACTTAACTGTGGTTTTTTGTATTCCAGGTGGTTTATGGATCTGTGCGTGAGAGCCTACCTTGCTGTCAGGTTTGTACGGTTTTCAACTTTTAATTTTGCTCCCATTTGCCAAGAGTAACAACCACAGCAATGGGTAAAGTTGTCTCTGAACTACCTTCAAGAACTAACTTATATTAATTTTATCCTTCTCTTCCCTTTAGACCGTACCAAGAGTCCATTGTGTCATTAGTTGCCCTCATGTTGGATACGGGCCTGCCTTGTTTCAGAGGAGAAACCTTGAAGAGGCTTAGGTAAGGAAGTTTTTAGTTAAGCAATCTTTTTTTTCAGATCGCCTTTCGAAACCCTCTTGGGCCCCGTCCACACTACTCCGTTTTCAAACAGAAACGGAGCTGTTTTGCTCTGTTTTCAAAAAAATTTGCGTTCACACTAATCGTTTTCGTACGTTTTCGCCCGTCCACACTACAACGCGTGCCCGTTTTGAAAACGCTTTTATACCTTCATTACACGGCAATGCTCAAAGGACTCAACGCATGCGCTGTGGTCTGGCGCTTGGTCGTGTTATTTTCGTGACGTCATCGTTTTTAGCATCGTTTTCTCCGTCCACATTAGAAATCAGCATTTTCAAACAGCATCGTTTTCAGATCGTTCCACTCTGGAGAGCTTTTGAATGGCTCCATTTTTGGTGATCGTTTCGGCGTTGTAGTATGGACGATAGCCGTATCTGAAGCAAAAAGTCTCCGTTTTCGTTTGAAAACGGAGTAGTGTGGACGAGCCCTTGATCTCTTACGGAATGAAGAATCGTCAGTATCTCCTTCAGTTTGTGGCTGTTTAGCAGAAGTCGAAACCATATTTTTTTACTTACGTGATATTTTTGGTTTTTTTTCAGAGTCCGTTTCAGTCCAGCCCAGACGGAGCGGGAGGCGGCAAATTACATGCTGAAAGTCATTCGAGACTCCTATCTTAATTACAGGTAAAATAGTTTGAAAACCGAAACATTATTAAAATGAAGCAGAATGGCATACAGACAGACCACACAAACAGATCACACAGTTAGACAGACAGACAGACAGACAGACAGACAGACAGACCATACAGACAGATCACAGACGTGTGGTTTGGTCAACATTAGTTGATATAGTATGTTTTTTGCCGTTAGCTGGTAATTTTACCGTAAGCCCTTCGTCAAAGATTTGAGGCTGACGAAAAACATTTCAATTTAAATTTTGTTATCAATCCGCACATTTAAAGTACTCGCCAGTGGAGAAAAATCATTTATCTAAATAATAGACGGGCACACAAACAGACCTGCAATCAAGCAGTCGTGCATTTACACACGGACAGACTAAAACACCTACAGACACACACAAACAAACAAACAGATAGACTCACACAAAAAACAGACGCACAAAGAACGACAAATAGACAGACAGGTAACTTGCACATATATGTCCTGGTGGCCCGGAAAAAAGGTGGTTATGGCTGGACGCGTGTTTATCCATTAATCTCAGAAAATGAACTTCAAGAAACTGCTTTATAACCAAATTTTAATTTCACACTCTGTTTGTGTGATTAGTATGGAGAAGATACGTTTTCTGATGTTACTTTTATCTCTTCACAGGACCAAAGTTTATGACTTGATTCAGCTCGCTCAAAACCAGATCCCTTGTTGATCACGTGCCATCTACTCACGTGACATGTGTAAGATTAACGGTTTTCCGGCTTGTTTGGATACGAGTTTGATACCAAGAGTTTGGTAATAATTATTTTTAGGGAGGCGTTGAGGGGGTGTAAATGTAGTTAGATTGTGCTGGTAAAACTCATGCAACCAGTTATTCGGAAGTGGTTTGATGTAACGCAGGCTCAGGCAAGATTTTAAACGAAAATTGCGTAATCAGGATACGTTTTGTAGAAAGATTCCTAGGACGTCTAGTACGCAAACGAAATCGGTCTGAAAGGGTGTAAACCCGATCGTGAGTGAGGGTTTGATCTCTGGTTAGTGCAAACCCACTGTCGTACAACCGAGTATTGATCAACATGCAAACCTTTTTTTTTCTTGAGGAGCTGTGTCATGAGCGAGTTTTTGCAATCAATTAATCGACCGAGAAATAAGACGTCTAAACACGATACCTATTAATTAACAAGGAAAAAAGTATTATCTTTAGAGCCGTGGTTTGGCAACAGAATTACACATTTGTAGAATAGACTTACTGGCTTCACTCAGGGATTGCGGAGAGGGATAGGTTCAGAGATAGAGAGTTACTGAGAAAAAAATATTTAATTTCCCTGATGTGTGTAAATAACACGTTTTACAACATTTGCCATAATTTTATATTTTAGTTTAATCTTGGTAGGAAAGCCATTCTAGAAAACTGTAATGAAAACTATTTTCCACTGCAGTCTTTCGCTAATTACGGTTTTGGAATGAACAGTTAAACGGGGATTTTTTCAGAGGATTTTCTCAGGCCGCAGGAATGAGCACTCGAGGTTTTGGTAAACACTGACTTTGCAGCCAACGGAATTGACGTCGGAACCAAGGGTGGAGAACCGTAATCAGAATATTTTATAATTACAAACTGAATCAAAACTTAACTGGGCACGGCAGAATGCCGTTAGTGCAGCACCGGGACCTCGGTTAACCGGGCTTAGATTTTATCATGTAATCACATTTACGGAGAGAGCCGGTTTGCCGAACTTCCGACTCGGTTAAACACTCCATTTTGATCGTCAGCTGTACGATCACGTGACAACCAGACGAACCAGGGCTAGCGTTGGACTTGCGCGCTTCATGTAAACCCGGGCTTAAACTCATCCCGGCAAAACGGACCAGTACGATTGACGGGGCTGGCCCAGGCTGATCTAATCAGCCCCCAAGTGCATATAGCTAGTCTTGGATGTTTTGCCCAAAAGTTCGCCATAATCTTTCAAACTGCAACGGGAATCTTCCCAATGCGGCTTCACACCACTTCTGTTGACTGCAGGTAATAATAGTAGTTTGAATCCTTTCCTTTCATCGCTTTATGAGTTTTAAAAGCCAGAGAACAATTTCTCCTATTCTCAAGATCAGACCGCTTTTTGGAGTTGGTCAGTGTTCTGAACTTTGGACCGAAAAATCAAACGATAAATGCAAATTTCTTTTCGAAGGAAGTCCTTGTCCGACTTTGATTGGCTTGTGAACAGCTTGAGCAGTGACTGCTGAATAAAAAACACA
The DNA here is from genome assembly GCA_025403585.1 of Parazoanthus swiftii. Lineage (NCBI taxonomy): Eukaryota > Metazoa > Cnidaria > Anthozoa > Zoantharia > Parazoanthidae > Parazoanthus > Parazoanthus swiftii. Next base: position 792 of record JAOBYE010030235.1, on the reverse strand, counting down.
AAAATGTCGCGATTTTGTGCGTTTGTTGACTTCAAAAATTACCAAACCACTTTTAAAGTTGAAAACACCACCAGATGTACATTCAACTAAGGGAATATTGGAACAGAGACTATTTGGTTTTACTGCTATGATAATTTTGGAAACATCAAAACATATTGTGACAAGCTAAGTACAATAAGCAAAGTTCTTCAAGTTTGAAACTAATTTATGAATATTACAAGAAGAACTGAGGTACTGTACGAATAATTTTAGATTTGTACAAAAGACGGGGGTTGTAGCGTAGTAAATTGTAAATTAAGACTACCAAAACAGAAGAGTTGCGCCAATGTAAACGCTTCATAATTAAAAACGGACACGTAAAGTATCCTCGTGTTGTATTTTGTTGTGTTATATGGGACGGAGTTCAGTAATCATTCCCAACCCTACCCCAGAGGTTTCCCCAACAATATAAACCGTCCCCTCCCCCCCAGCGTAATGTGAGCATATCAGCATACCTTAGAGCATATTGGAATGCACGAGTGCCTTCAGCGATCCGATTTGGCAATATAGCACCTCTCGCAAGTTCTAATACAATTGGATTGAAGCAACAATAAAATAAAAGAATAGAACGAGAGACAATGAAAAGTATTGTTTTGTTTCTCCAATCACAACAGATCTTGCAAGTTTCTGGTACGTTACTGATTTAGCCTGCTAGGCGGTTCTCCTGTTGCTTTTTTCGAAAACGTTTATGTGGCGCGCGAAGGTCAAGGGGTGGGGGACTGGGGAAGTCCTTTCTCGTCCCCAGTCCCCCAC
>JAOBYE010030124.1:0-22668 GCA_025403585.1 Parazoanthus swiftii | reverse complement strand
GAGTAGTATCAGAAAACTCACTCGTTCGCTGGCTGCGCTCACTCGTTCGTTTTCTGATACTACTCAACTCGTGAATAAAAATCGTGCGCGCGCATTTTCCATTGAGTAATCTCTATATAACGTTTAAATTTTAGTTTCGTATTTGTATGTATTTCGAATTTTCCTTCTAAAGTTGCAACTTAAACATTTAACTTAATGGTGGGTACATAAAGGATCGGTTGACTGTCCGAGCAGGACATTACTCGAAAACGCCCATTATTTTTTTTATCTAATAAATCAGACACTTATAACTTGCCTATCCTTTATCTCATGGTTGTTTCTGTTTCGTTGTGGTTCTCGTTACTGTATATTAATTTACTTGTGTTTAATGATATTCATAATAATTGTTTTTTAGCATTTGACAAGAAAGCTCTTCTATGCTAAGTAACCAAGATAACAAAATGCTAACAAATTTAAAATAGTAACAAGTAAACGATCTATGGTACCTGCTTAGTGGTGCCTCTATAAAACCAAATGGAATGATGTTTCATTATTCTTGCATACACTTAGGAGCCCCAGAATTGATTGCTTTACCATCCACAAGCACCTTATTGTTGCGTTAATTCTACAATCCGTGACCTATTTTGTTGATTATTATGGACGTCTGTCGCACAGTACTTCTCAGCAGGTAATGTTCACTATTCAAAACCTTTTCTTCGCCATTTTGTATTTTGTTTTAGCTGAAAAAGAAGTTTTAATTGTTAACTGTTTATCCAAAGGACTTTCTATTCTATATAGCTTAATTTCAATACAAAGTTAATGATTATAGTTTAGACAAAAAATGAGCCCATATCTCTAAAGTATGGCCTAGTTAAAATGCCTCAACAACAAAGCAAAACCAATGATTTGAAACTTGGTCGCAGTATAGCACAGATGATAGTGGATCAACTACGAATTACAGTTCACCAAGCATCACAAATATAGGATTTTGTTGGTCGGACCGTTGCTCTCACAAACTACTGCTGATCATTTTTAGGTATTTTCTCTGAACTTGAGGAAATTCTTGCCATTTTTATTAAAATATCGGAAAACTGTTTGCCCAGTTGAATTCAGTCTCCCGTGCTTTCGGACTGCCTCTAAAAGCACCTCATATCATAAATCAATATGACAGTAGCTGAAACCTATTTCATGTTTCCGGACGGTTTTGTTTTGTTGTCAGGTGTGCTTCATTACACAAGATTTTGAGCTTTAAAATCTGAAACAAGCCGAAAGTAACAACTAAAAACATGCTGCATCAACATCAGTTTACCACAAAACATTAAAGCTACTGTTATGAATGACTTAATATTTTTTATCGCTTAGACAACCTGCAATATCATCTGGGTACTCAACCAACTTTGCGTCGCTGGCACTATTGCATGGCTGTTAAATGAAAGCATCTACCTCGTGCGCATGCTCCAAAGTACCGTCTTTAGTCAGACATCTTATTTTTGGTACTACGTTGCATTTGGATGGGGTGAGTTGGAAATTTTGCTTAACATATTCGAACTTTTACCTCTTTTTATCTCAGTTTCCTGTCTATATCTTTGTTTGTTTGTTTGTTCTTCTGATTGCCTATTTGTTTCACTTTTCATGTTTACTGTCTGAAATGACACGTGAAACCTAAACACTGTAAGAATGAAAGTAATCTGCAACTGCATTATGGCCTTTCATGTTTTCTGATATCCGTATTATTCTCAAACGGATAGTAACATTTCCTAAATTGTCTTCAACTCAATTCAATCCGATTCAATCTAATTTTTGTATTTTCAAGACCAAAACAAACACCACACCACTAACACATCGACATTTTTTCCCAGGTTTTCCGACCTTTCTTCTTGTCTGTCTTTATATTCCATCCATTCAATTCACAATTGGAGCTCGGAATACCAGGTATGATTGTTATTGTGTTAATTCTGAGCAACTTTTGTTACTATGTCATTTGCCTCAAAACATTGCTTTATATTATGAATTACTCTTTGAGACAACAAACGCTTCGATAACTATGAGATCTTCTCAATATTTTTCCCATCTTCTGTTTGTCCTTCCATTTATCCTTCATCCTACCATCTTTTAATTGATTATCAATCCATGCGTCTGTTCATCATCTATCATACAACCAACACACCCACTCACCTAAACATCCATTAAGCCATTCGTCCTTTATCCGTCCGTGTGTCCCTCTATTCATCGACCTATTCATTAATTAATTAGTCCAACAATCCGATCCGTTCATTCATTTAATCATCTGATCCTTTCATCAGTCCACTCATACATCAATCATCCTTTCATCAGTCTACATATACATCAACCATCTACCCATATATCCATTGATTGACTGATTGATTCGTCCATTCATTCTTTTATTCCTTTGCTTATTCATTCATCCTTTATTATTTCATTTATCATTCATTGATTTATTTATTCATCCATCCATCGAATATCGATTTGTCCAACCCTTTATCTATCCGTATATTTATCTGACTCATCTATCCATCCCTCAATCCCTTCTTCTCTCCATCTCTCCATCCATCAATCCATCCCTCCATTTCTCTATCTATTCGTCTATCCTTTCAGCCCATTCATTCATATACCGATCGACTCACTTCACCACTTGCCAACACATCCATTCTTCCAGTTTAGATAAATATACCTACCAATTTCGTATTACGTTGATCTTAATCCAGGTGCTGGTCGCATCACCGTCAGTCGCTGTACATGTTGGTGATATACCTGCCTCTAACCATCATTCTAGCTGTAAGTGATTCATCAAAAGATATTTGTCCTGTTTGCCCTCCATTAATCAATACTCGCCATGTTCGATGCGTGAGTATCCAAGAAGACCTCAGAAACGAGATTAACTTGAGTGCTTGCACAACCATAAATGATTACTGTTTCACCTTTGCAAGCACCTTAGTCTTGCAAACAAGTTAAATGAATGAGCAAATGTGTGTTTTACGCAGTTATACAGTTCCGTTTCGAGTTTTAGTATCTATACATCTTTGGCTCGAGTCAGCGCGTCAGTGAACGCAACAGACCTTGCCTATTTTTGTTTGTAATCACTAATCAGTTTAAATTTGTTATTGCATTTTGCTAAGTAACAGAAAGTTTTATTCTTTATAGTTGAACGTGGGGATGTTGTCTTACGTGGTATATGTGTTGAAAAGGAAGAGAAACGTGAGCATGGAAAGTAACCAGGAAATCGGCGGTATCAGGTAAAGTTGTGTTTGTCCTAGAAACTTTTTTTTTAAATCAAACCGAATTGACAAAACAAATGTAAATCAATTGATAACATCTGTGAACTTGTGGTTATCAAAAGAGTTATCGCATACTTGTAGAAAAATTTACTAACAGGTTGGCTCAAGGCCGATGGAGCAGGAGCCCTCCTCTCCAACTCCCAAATATCGACAACAACAACAATCTTTATTGTACTTCTCCAGATGAAATACTTACAGCTTTCACATATATAATTGTAATTTAACTTTAATGTTGAATAATACGGAACAAAAATAAAATGAAAACTCTTTAAATTTAAATTAATAAATTCTTTAAAAGTACTGGCATCTAAAATAACCACAAGGTTAACAGATTTAGATTTTTATCGGGCCAAGAAATGTTTTTTTCCACAACAAACACGTGCTACTTGTCCCCGAAATATTTTTCTCCTCTATTCTCCCCTATGTGCTAGTGCCACTTCAATCTAATCTAAAACAGTTTATTGCAGAAAAGCTGTGAAGAAAGCCTTGTTATGGATGCCTTTGTTAAGCATTGTATACATCCTTGCATTTTACATTACAAAGGGAAGTGTTGGATTTGGTTATTTGATCAGTATACTTTATCCATTACAGGTAAAGTAAACATTTTGTTATACAGGGCAAGGGGTTGGATTGCGCTTTTCGTATACTTTGCGTCATATCTTCTGTGTACATACATGTATTGTAGTGTATATCGCATATCACAGGCATGTCATACGTTGCACGTTAATTGTACCAGTACCGGTTCAAACCGTATCCTTAACCACAACCACAACCACAACCATAACCATTACCGTAACCAAAGTCGAAGCCATAACAAAAATCCTAAGTATAACAATTATCATAACCATAATCATAATCATAATTTTAATTCAAAACCCATCCCTAACGTCTTGTAGATCCAATCAAGGTATTGTATTTGCCTCTGGGAAAATATTATGGCAAATATGGAATCAAATAAGCGGAGTGTTGCAATGAAAAAAGTTTTCAACATCTTGACTTGTGCAAGAAAGGAGAAAATCTAAAGCCTACAGCTTAGGGAGAAAATCAATAGACAACTTAATACGCTTTGAGAAGTGCTGGCATAATTTGTAGCGAGAGAGATGAATCGTGTATTTTTTTGCATTTAAGGGAGTCCTTGTATGCCTGGTATATGTTATACTCAACAAAGAAGTACGAAATGGTCTTAAGAATACCTGGACAAGATGGGAGACTGGGGACTTTTCCTATGCAGTAAGCAGTTCAATACGTGTCACTTTATGTGCGGCATATAACAACCAGCCACACCGTCAACAACCACATCAGAAGCCCAAGCAATAATGACTGAAGATAATGAATACAACCAATTACATAACCATTACACCTTCAACAGAAACAATCACAACATCATCACTATCAACAACGCAGTTATTGGTGACATCTAAATTAGCAACAGTGACATTTTTTACCATTAATGCAATCATTTGAGTCCTTGTAAACATTATTGCAAATTCAACATAACAAACACAAACATACTTGACAACAAGAACTTTCTATCACTGGTTCTGTTCCTGTTACCATCAACAAAATCTTTGTTAGCATCGTTGTTATCACCATGACAATCTCCATCATTGTCACTGTCATCGTAGCCGATATCATCATTATGACATCAATATACCTTTATACGTTCTTTATGGCCATCACCGTTATCAATTTGACATCACCGTCATGTCAAGATAGAATGCCTTAACCTCATTTCATGTTTTGTTTTCTGTTAGTCTGGAGACAACACAAGGAATAGTGCAAAGAGACACTACAAGATTGATGCTGAAAGCCACTCCCAAAATTCTCCTTTCTTTATTCACGATGAAAATAGCCAGGAATCGATACGATGCAGCCCTGCCAACGACAAACACCCCAGTAAAGGTACTGCATCGACTTTCTATATCAATGAGGTTTATGGGCACTTGCCACCCTACCTCTCCTTTATGTTACGGTGGGGCTAGAATTAGGAAGCTGGGTTCCTGCCAAGAAACCTTCATTTATCCGAATTTCTTAAATGGGGAAATTTCTTCTACATTTATCACTGGCTATATACAGCTATTAAAAGGAGGTCGACCTGAGAGGTTGACCCTTTATCTGAGAGGAACGACACAATGCAATGCTGTGATAAACACAAAATCAGATGATCAACTGATCGAAAAAGGTTATGTTACATTCTATATCTACAAAGTTTACCTTCTATTTGTACAGTTTTACTTATTTTTGCAAAGATGAATAAATTTTTCTAAGTGCCTCGAAATTTATGTGACATGGTTGGGAGATTGAATGTTCGACGTTATATAGTTAATGTTCGACATCGTAACGCTAATTTTCAGCATTGTAAAGTTGATGTTCGACATGGCCTTACCGGGCCCTGCACATATATATATCACATGTATGACGTCGATACCGACTTCTTTTCTTTTCAGAGAGCAGCGATACTCCGAGGAGCCGTTCTGGAAAGGTGGCACCCGAGCCTCCAGCACCAATCAGGATTAATGTAGAAAGCAGCACCAGTTTCCAATCAGATGACAATGACACTATGTACCTCTACCGGGCCAACAGCTCCAACGGGATTGTGGCAGTGAAATCGGCATGGAATAAAACTCTTGCATCCGAACAGGTCATTGCCCTAGTAAATGAGTGAATGATATTCTGTTTATACTCAATTTAGCAAAATTTTGGAGTAAGCTGTGTTTTGAAGCTGTGATGTGACTAACGACGCAATTGTGAGCAGTTTTTTTTCTAAGAAAGCTCAACATAAGCAGACTATTCGGGGCTTACAGTCAAATGCATGCGGCGGCCATGTGGACGCACAATTGTTGCAGCTTTTCCTTCTTTGCAACCATCGTTCAGCCTCATTTGTCTCTTTCTTTTATTTTCATTTGCGTCGCCAAAATCAGACGAAAAATTGGCCTGGTTAAAGACAGCTCAAAATTTTGCTTGCTACCACAGCTAAATCCCCGATGTAACCTATCTAGTTTCGCTAAAAAATCTAAGTTAACTCAAACTTAATGATTTAGAAACGCAAGTATTGTAAATTCCTGTATTTCAAAATCATGCTTCGTTTTCAGATACTTTTGGTTTTCAAATAGCACATCTTTTAAGCACAAGAATAGAATAGTTATGGAATCTACTTGTTTCATTTTAGGAGACAATCTCGGATGAAGAAGCTGAAGATGACGGTGACATGCCACCTCAGAAGCACGATCTGTCAAATGAACCGAATGATATGGTTAACAGCAAGGGAGACGTATCTCAGCATGTGTCTGAGTTTGAAGACCTGAAATCTGCTCAATGCCAGAATGCAGTACGAGAAGACAGTTTCGGTAGTATAAACGTTTTCGAACAAGAAACGGGAGCAGAACTACAGAAAGCTGCCAATACTCCTTCAGAACTGCAACTGGGCAAAGAAACGTCTCGAGAACTAGAACTGGAAGAGTCTACAACTAATGTTCAAAGTTTGGAACATGTTTCTAGTGAAGATCCTATGGAAACTCCAAGCAAAGAGGAAGATAAGCTCGCAAATACTGAACAACCAGCTGGTGATACTGAAACTGATGACAAATTTCAAGAAAATGGTCCCGAACTAAAGAGCAAACGTTTCTACAAAATAAACAAACCCAGAAGCACCTCCAAACAGAGGTGGCAGTCTGCAAGGAGGGCAGCAGTAGCATCGGGACATGGATCTGAAGACTCTCTAGGTACGCATGCGTGAAGAGGCTTAACATATGTACACTGCCGTTTATAAACTCGCGCAATTTTAGCATACACTCATATATCAAGTCAGGACCATCCTACAATCCACCTTCGGGAAACCGGAGATTCTTCCAAAGATACTAACATTTCTGCGGTATCTACTACATTTATTATTGCTGTTATCACCAAGTATTAACCAGTTATTGCTTTTTTCAGCCTTGCTTGCAAGTCCGCCTGCCCAGCAAGCTCTTGAACAGGCAAAAGAAGGGTCGGAACAAAGATCGAAATGGATTGTAGAGCTTTTAAGCGGTTAGTGTTAACGGAAATTTCCTACAGTGAAATCCACTCCCGTCTCCCAGAAATCTGACATGTTCAAGAACTGTCAGAAAGAATTCTGAATGAACTAAAGAAGACATTGTTTCAAATGAGTGCATGAGTATGAAAATGATAAGATCATTGCCTTACACTGTACGATTACCTGAGAAAGCAAGCATATGTAGCATTGTTAAGTTAGAAGTGAACTTTCAACTAATGGAGTACTATGAAACACGTTAACGGCGCGCGCTGTGTTGGTGTTACAAAGTAATAATCAAACTTATTGCTAACAAAATGTTTTTTTTTCTTCTTGGTTTCAGATATGGTTTCTCAAAACAAAGATAGCGAAGCCTGAATGGACTTGTTTTACAGAGGTCGATCGCTAGGTTCACACTGTTTAACAGCACATACTGCAAAACACCACGTTAAAACCCCGGGCTTATAAAAGTGGATGGTATAATATACAGGGGAAGAGGGCTTATAAGTGCTATATAGTATGATCAAAATTGTTTAAAACTACACTTGCATTATAGCTTCAAAACTTCTGCTTTGAACTGTGATATCTGTAACGTAACAAAAAACATTAAATAGAAAGAGGTACTTATAACCAAAATATATTAATAGATGGACCTCTATAAGGGAGGAAAAGGGGGAGATTTCCGAGGGGCATTTGACCAGAATACTATTTTTGATAGCAGGTAGATGAGCTTATATATGGGGCCTTATAGCCGGGAAGCTCTTTAAAGAATTACACGGTAAAACGACTGAAAGGAACTGTTGTCTGCAAAGCTTTGTTTGGGTCATCTCAATCGCCTGGTTTGCAAAGCCTGGTTCCCATAGAATCATCTGGATCATCCCAATTGCCCTTGTCTGTTCAAATATCTTTTTTTTACAGTTTTCTATGTTCAAAACAATTGATGAAACTTTTAATTTAAAAAATCATCTTGAAATTTTGAGAAAAATAAGAGTGTACATTTTCTTTTAAGGTAGTTATTAAAAACATCGGATGTGTTACAATTATGCCAACTTACAACAAAATTCATTATAACATTTATTACAAACATCAAGAAATCTACATTCTTGTTATGTCCAATTTTCCTCGTAACACCATCATAAATAATTAAAAAAAACTGCAATTATGTTTTTCATGTCAAAAATACTTGTCTATGAAAACTATTACAAGCAAGCTAAAGACAGAAAGAAGCAGCTTACATTGATTCAATCTCTTGATAACCTACAATTTCTTTCAGCTGTACAGTAGTATTCATGATGGTATAGTGCAACTTTTTCAGGTTTTTCTAATAAGGCCTACTGTTTGCAGTGCAAGTACACATGTTTTTCTTAAATATGACTACTATACACTTACTACTATAACTTGTCTAAATAATCAATTTTTGGTTAATCTTAATAAAGTCCACCAGCAAACTAAACTGTTCTCAGCTCTGAGAAGCTGACTTAAAAGTTGCAGTGTACAGTATACAAGAACAATCCTCACTATGAGAGTAAATAATTGTTGATGTGTTGAAGCAGTTAGCTCTGAGGAAAGCTTTATAAATATTATCTTTAGCTTATTAACAGCCACATAGTCATAGTAAAGAAATCTTCATTCATTTGGAAATTTTTACTTTTTTGACAATCAAGTAAAATCTGCATTGTTTATTTTCGGAACTTTTCACAGTTTCTGAAAATTAAATCAAGATTTGTGTGACAATCACATGGAGACATGGTTGATCTGTCACAGTTAGAGATGTGAAACTGAGTAGCAGAACAACTTCACTAATTTGGTATTTACATGTAATGGCATTGAGGCTGTTCATCAATGCAGAGTCAACTTAAGCCTCAATAAGCGAGCTCTAGCTTGGGAACTGTGGGTGGTTTATTGGCTGTCCATCACAGTTCCAACAAACTTGCAGTATGATTTGCACTACTGTGCAGAAATAGCATAAAACACAACTTTTAAGTTGATATATATGCAAGATTTCTGTAACATTATACAAAGCAAGTCAGGTCAATGTTTGGCCTTAGGTGACCTGCTGTAGTCCCGTATTTAACAAGTATCTCCACAGACTAGTAACAAACTATTTTTAGTTCTTCTGGAACTGGGGCAGGTCCTGGCCAATATTTAGTTGAGATGGAGGTTTGTTTAGAAATGGAGTCCATGTGCCCTGGATGGATGGATTGTCAGTTTGCCAGCGTTTCCTTATCTTTTCTATCTTTACTCCTGACTCTCCTCTTAATCTTTCAACCCATTCGGCAATTTCTCGAGGATCCATGTTCTTTGCTCCAATTATCTTACTGTTACCATTCACTGAAACAAATCAACAGGTGCATTTTATTACCAAGGTGACACCAGTTGAATTATTTTTTAGTTATTTATTAATCCAAGAAAGTTACTTTACATAGATACAAGTATGACAAAAATAACCTGGCATTCATTTTTAAAGTGCTACCTGTATTGAACCTTTTTATAATGTTTTTAGGGTGGTTCGAAACAGTTTTACAGTTTTCAATGCCACTAAACTTTATGAAAGGCTAACTCATATATAGAGGTAGATTACTCCTGTAGACCTGTTGATAGCTGGTGTTACTATAACCTTTAAACTTATCAACTCTTGCTCTCCCACAGAAACCCGAGTTACCAAGGCAACTTGACAAGGCCTCGAAATACCTTATTTTTAGCATTAGATTGCATTTTACACAAAAATTAGTCGTTGAACTTCCTTTTTTATTTCATCAAAATTAATTATACATCAAAGAGCACATTTAAGGAAATTTTCAAAAAATTCTGTCTAGGAGTTTTGGCGCAACCTTAATATTTGAAAAAGTTAAGGTGGGGCAAAAACTTTTTGACAGAAATTTTTGAAAAATTCCTTAAATTTGCCCTTTGATGTGAAAACAATTTTAATGAAATATAAAGACATTCACCAACTAATTTTTGTGTAAAATGCAATCAAATGTTAAAAATAGGGTGTCTTAGAGGCCCTAACAAATTGCCATGGAAACCGAATTTCTGATGATAGTACAAAGACTGATAAGCTAAAACTTTGTTGTAACACCAGCTAAACAAAATTGGTACGAATCCATCGTGATGTTTGGGAAGCCTTTCATAAAGTTCAGTGGTGCAGCAAAATGGAAAACGGGTTGGAGCCACCTTAAGTGCAACACATCTGACAGTGTATTTTCCACAAATTCATAATAAAGATACTACTACCCCATAACTGTATAAATTGCCACCTAAATTGAAACTGTGATTAACGATATTTCCTATTGATTGCACTCTATTGGATTCTTCGTGCATGTACATATTTTGCTTAAGAACTGAACAGAAAGTCATTCTTTTGGAAAACACAAGATTGAAGAAGTATGAGGCCGCACATCACTACATGTGGTACTGACTATATGAAGTTTACTGTTTTTCGCCGAGCTGTTGATACCACACTTAATTCTTCTTCAACAAAATGAGCCCTACTTTTTAGCTAGACAAAATTGCTGGTAATACTTACAGTAATTTGCCACGATTCTCGGGTGTTGTCCATTGCGTTCTCTAACATAAATTGTCACTTGTGGATTCTGTCTTGCGAACTGCACCACACACTTGTCGACGTATTCTCTGATAAAACGGAAAATCTTTCATTGATTTATCAAAACTTCAGTACCCTTGTTTGCTAGACATTACTTCTACATACCTTAACCCTCTACTGCTCCCCCCACCTTTGCAATAATTGAATGTTAACCTTTGGAGTTGACACACAAACCGGCCTGCATGTGCCGCCATGTTGGATTTTAGTTTAGAGCCCATTCTCCAATCAGGTTCATTTGTGGAGCGGCTGCTAAGTCAAAATCCGCGCCAAATCAAAGGTTTTCCCTTGAACGAGTTTGATCTGTCGCTGAGTTTTTGAAACAACGCCGGGTTGATCGCGATGAGTGGAAAGGACTATATCGAGGTAAGTTGTCCTTAAAAATTACCATCTTCTACTTGTGCCTTAAGGCTAGCAGAAAATTAAATCAAGACTCAAGTTACGAAACTAAAAACTGCTGATTGCTCTACACACGTGACAAATTCAGAAATATCCATTTGTACTATACCGAGAAATTGTCTTAGAAAAATTAAATTGGTGATAAATTAATTTATATCTAAACTCAAGGAATCCACCGAGAAGGTTGAACCTTACTATTGGTAGTTGCAGTACTGTAGGTATTAATATACCGCAACAGGCCCTTTGCAGCTGGAGGTCACTTGTTACAAAATACGCCAAACTGGGACGCTAAAAAATCTGCAAGTCTCCAAGACAAAACACAAATAATTAGAAATGTGTCATTTTTCTTTTTGTTTTATTTTCCCAGTGGAGTCTTGCACATTCTTTTGCGTTCCAGTTTGGCGTATTTTGTACCACGGGGCCTCTAGCTGCAAAGGGCCCAATGTGCAAGATCAAGTTGATATTATTCAGTCATATTATTAACCAAGGAGTAGAGGAGGTACGGAAGGGTCCAACCATTTTTTTTCAAAAAAAAATATTAAAAATAAAGAGAGGTAAGATTGGGAGGCAAAAACCTTAATCTTATCTTATCCTATTAGTGTATGTGTACATGTAAGTCAGCGAAAAGGTGTGAACTTTGACCCCACCAAATAAGGTCAAATGGAACTTTTTTGTGTTCTTTTGACATTAAATTTCATGATGAACTTGAACTTTCCATTAGATATCTGAGGATGAAAAAGGTTATCCCTTGGACATGTTCTGTATCCCTACACATTATGAAAAAGATGTTGAATCTGTCCTAATTCCTAAAGGTCTTATACTTGACAGGTATGTTGGATGACTGTGGACCATTATATTAAATAAAATCGTTACTTTTATTGACTTCCAAATATTTTTCTGGCAGGATAGACTAGACAGAGTGTTATGATTATTACTAAATACAACTGTCTGAAGTCTGTACATAGAATGTTTTTGGTCTGAGAAGCAGACTCGACAAAGTGTATTGTTTTACAAGTTCAAAATTTACTGTTAGTAATGCCAGGGCCAGGGGGGTCTATTGCCACGAGCTCTGAGTTCATATTGTATGAAGTTATCAGTCGTGCTTAATGTTTAGGACTGATTCCCTTTTACCTGTGACTCTTCACTTCTAACAGAGTTGAGAGGTTAGCCAGGAATATCTGTCAGGATCTCAGCCCAGAACCACTTGTTGCTCTCTGTGTACTTAAGGGTGGTTACCAGTTTTTTGCTGATCTGATGGAGCGAATTAGGATTATTAATGCAAACTCAGGTATTTCTCTTTGTTAAATTAAGGTGACAACCATCTGATATTTAGTTGCTTTACATATATTTTTGGTAGAAATAAAAGAGGGTGTACAGTAATGTTAGTGGCCAGAAAAAGAGAAAATTTAATTTGCAGATTTTTTTGTTTACCATAATTATAATCGGTGTCAATACCAGTTACATATTGCCCTTGCTCTCCCTCAAGGATAGCTACTCAGAATGACAATTAAAGTTAAAACTTTAAATAAATTTAATTTTTTTCTCAGTCAACTTTTGGTCGGCCCAGCCTTGCCATGCAATTTTGTCAGAAAAACATGTTAAGCATGAAATCTAGCTTTAACCCTTTAAGCCCCAAACACGACAAATGGTGTTATGGTAAATTCTCCCAACTGAGTTCTATTCTTTCTATATAAGCAGTTTGGGAGAATTTGGCTTTTCAACTTCAACAGCTTAATCTACTTGAGCAATTCCTTATTTCTCATTTCTTGTTATATAATTTTGTTTGGGTTTTGTAAGGAGAAGTTAGATGTCTATAAATTGCCTGGGGCTGAAGGGTTAAACTTTTTTTTATTTCTAAATTTCAAGTTTATATTTTTACTTTGCATAAATCAGGAGGGCACATAACAGTGAAGAGGGGGACATTGGGGTTTGTTCAATTTTGTGTGCGGCGTTATGGTGAATATATTCAAAAAAAGGGTATTGTCAGTGGTGATATCAGACCCTACAGTGTGATGTTTGTGTTTCTAAAACTACAAAGTACATGTATTTTACAAGTTGTATAGTTAATATGTAACTATGTTGATGACTGTCCCGATGATACATGTAGTCACTTAATATAGAATATACAGATATACTTCTTGGAAATAATTTTATCTGAAAATTAATGAATGTTTATTAATTTAAACAATAAAATCAACTATAAATTATTACAGCAAACTTGCTTTAATTTGTACTTTGTATTGATTGCATAATACTAATATTATTAATATTATAATTAAAATTGCTACAATTTCAGAGCGATGTGTTCCAATGTCAGTAGACTTCATCAGACTCAAGAGTTATGAGGTAGGCTGTTTGTTGTTCATTTTGGACAGAAGTGGAAGAAAAAGAAAGAAAAACAAGTTGTGTCAGTGGTTGGTTGTGCCAGTGATGAGGTTATATCACGCATGCACATACTGTGCTCATGGTTGTCATTGTTGAGCTGCCATGATGCTGGCTGGACTTTTTGCTCTCTGTGGCTTGAACTGTCTTTGTATTGAACTGGCAGAGAAGTTTTCATATTTAAAAGCAAGGGAACTTCTAGCTAATTCAAGCCCTTTCTAAAACAAAAAATGCAGTTTTTTTAAGGCTAACAAAGGAAAAACCCAGGCAAGCTTTTGAATGGTTTGATTTATTATTAATATTATTTTTAGTGGTTGGTTTTTACAAAATAAAATGCTATTGTTTTAGATGTTTGTATTAACAATAAAGGTGTATTATTATTCTTAAATCTGATGTTTTATGCAGTTTTTCTTGTTAACCTCTGTTGGACCTGTCATAGCTGGATGACTGTATTTCTTGTAATCTTGTGTCTTAACAGAGTTACTAATAACAGTATAAAGTGACATAATTTCATGTTTTTTTATCTTTTGCAAAGTTGGCTATTTAGTACAGTAGGTTCTGACATTGCTGCACATATTATCCATGCAGGATGATCAAACAACAGGTGAAGTGAAGATTATTGGAAGTGATAATCTCTCTGCACTTGCTGGCAAGGTGATACTTTCTGTCTATATTTTGTTGACTGTATACTTGTCTATCATGTATTTTATTTTACTAAGGCCACACATCTCTTGCTTTTTGAACTTTTCTGAAAAGCAAAACAAGAAAAAGTTTCACAATAAAACAAACATGCTTAATCCACTAAAAAAAAGATGAAGTTTCTTGTTTGATTAGGGAAAGTGTTTTAAATTATGTGAAATCAAAAACCCTTTATTTGATATTTATAATTATTATAATGTATTGGCATCTTTGCAGATCGTGCCAAAATTTAGTTGTCTTCTATGTTAATGAACTTTGCTTGACACCTTTTTTTCTTTTATTTTTTGTCATTGAAAATGTTCTGAAAACCTTTTTTCAAACATTTTTGAAGGTTTCTGCAATTTCTGACTTCTATTTCCAAAAAAACACATGCTTGGGATACTCTTGCAGATATACATGTAAAATTTGTCTTCAAGATTGTGCTAAGCATCTCATGCAGGGTACTGTGAAATTAATGGGGAAAAGCCATCAAAAGCCCATAATTTTTTGCTAGGGCAAGTAATACTGTTTTAAAATCACAGATACATGTATTGCCAGCCCATTAGGACCAGTTACACTGCAAAAGCTTAATCGATTTAATACAGAACATTTAGGACCAGTTAAAAAAACAAACTGTTTTTGTACTATTTTTAACTAGTTGAACACTGCCAGAAGATGAATTCCTTTTCTGTGCACATTGTGCGTTGGTCTCCACATGTACATGTGTGCATATATATCTACTTTGAAAGCTATGCAGTCTGTGGAACTTACCAATATTTCATACTTTATTCTTTGTTTTCAGAATGTTCTTGTTGTGGAGGTGAGTTTTTGAACACTATTTTGTTAGACCTAATGGTAACATGCAATACTGTTGTTAAAAATGCCGATACCACCATACCAGCACTGTAGTTTACAGGTCTGGTAGTCCTACATTTACATGGTACAGATTGCTTACAATCAAGTACCATCGGACAAAAACAATACTTTTGAACAGGAAATTGAATGGCCCCTGTTTCCTTACAGATGGTCACTGTCAGTGATATTTTGTGCCATGAAAAAGTGAAGACTGTTTCAACCAGTTTCAAGATCAAGGAAAAATTAGGGAAATTTGCATTATTCCGATGTGTGGCAACACTGTAACATGGCATGGTATGCCTAAAAATTGCATGCAAAGAAAATATGGTCGCTCGGTCACAGTCGGCCTAAGTATGACTACTTGACTTAATATTTATTAGTGTGGAGGTTGGCCACCCTCGGCCATGATTGGCCAAAAACTGAAAAATTCTCGACGGACTGACTGTTGCTGAGCATTGCATTATTTTATTTGTACTGACCATATAAGTCGAATCTTATAGTAGTTGCTGTATGAGAGCATTTCTTACATATTGTACTGAACATTCAGTATTCCAAGGACTTTGCGCAGTTCTCTAGTAAGAGACAAAAAGAGAAAGCATGCCTGGAGTAAACATGTGTGACACGTGACTGAAAATACACCATCATACATCATTTGCTGCTGATAGCACATTGTGCAAAACTCTTTTGCAGGACATTATCGACACTGGAGGAACTATGATCAAGCTGCTAAACACTATCAAGAAACACAACCCTGCTAGAGTCAAAGTGGCAAGGTAACCAAAAAAATTTTTATGCACTGTAAATATATGGGTTGATCGAATGTTCTTCTCAAAATTTTTCTTCCATTTCGTGTGGACATGTACAGAATATCTAGGCCACTGCATACCTTTCTACCAAAATGCTAATAAAAGCTGTTTAAGAAACAGTTACTTATATACTGCTACTACTTGGTAGGTTGCTATAGATTTGAATTGCTGATTGTTGTACATAGATACATGCAAAAATATTGTGTGATGCATTGAAAGTTATTAAATCTAACAAAATTAATCTGTTTTCAGTTTACTTGTCAAGAGAACTCCTCGAAGTAGTGGCTATCGCCCTGACTGTAAGTTCTTAAATTTTTTTTAAGAGTTTTGTTGTTTTTTCTTCCTAGTCAGAGGGTCTATCAATCATGATTATCTCCTTCAACACTTTCTGAAATATTCAAGACAGGCAAAGCATTGTAACCAATGTTACATGCTCCCAGACGTTTGAAGACTTCCGACCATTCTAAACGAAACAAAGTTAATGAGTGACGTGTTGCCTAATTTTTGTAAATTCTTTGAGAGAAAATGGGATGAACAAGTTTGTACTTCAACTCAGCACCTCTCGTGTTTGCTCATTTTCTGTATTAATTTTGTACAAGATTTGTTTTGAATTAACATTATTAGTGGAAGATAAATAATAGAAATCAAGATGTTGACAGACTTACAGTACTGCTAGAGACAAGAACGATTAATTACTGTAAAGGGAATCTTGTTTAGGCAGTCATCAGAATTTGCACAGGTCTCTAAGTCATTGGAAGGTATTCAATTTAAAATAATTTAAAATATGAACATATACATCAAGAGATGTCTAGATTGTCTAGTGCTGTCTGGACATATATACTTTTGTCCAGAGGTGTCTGGACAATTTTAGACATGTCTAGACACCTCTGGCTACCTCTAGACACGTCTAGACACTTCTATCTAATGACCTCCAAACACCTCTCGACATTTATATTCACTTCGGTACTGAGGGACTTCACCATCCGTGAAGTAATTAAACTCAAGGTTAACAAAGCGATTTTTGCACTTATATTAGTTTTCTCTGCATGTAAATTGTTTCTATTTTTTTTTTCGTTTCCTGTACTTACAATATCACCGGTCACGGCTCTCGTAGATGGTTGTCTAAACCAGATTCATAGTGTAGCATCCTGATTGTGAGATTCAAGTTCAACATTAACGTAAGTGTTTTACTTGAATGTATTATTATAGACACTGGCTTTGAAGTACCAGACAAGTTCGTGGTTGGATATGCTTTGGTAAGTAATACATGAAATTTGAAATTTAGAAAAAAGAACTACTACTGTAATTTTTGGTCATAACACGTCACAGGCCTTACATATGCAGTGTAGCTTGTAATCTACGTGTTGAAACCATGGGAATGAAATGTTCTTCGATTTCTTTGTTTTGTAGGACTACAATGAATACTTCCGAGATCTGAACGTGAGTACGGTTCTTTATCCTACATGTATTTCAATGTGCTGCAATCTTTACATACATGTAGTAAAATAATATGATGTAGTTTGTCGGTATTATAAATGTGAAAAAAAACAGGCCCCTTTGTTATAATCTGTATAATTTTTGCTTTTATTAATAGCTGTAGTAATTCTACTAATTATCTTGTAATTTTTATTTGACAACTAATTTTCCCAATGGCTATCGGACTCGTTAAGCGAAAGCTATTTCCGATAAGCAGCACTGCATTTAATTTATAAATATTTAATCTTTTCATGTGTGTAGGTCTTGTAATCAGTGCAAATAAAGTTGTTGTTGTTGTTGTTGTTGTTGCATAGCATTAGAATTTATTGGTTTTGATGTCAATTAGTGATAATACTGTTTTAGTTTGGTTAATTATAGATTTTTTTAGTATTCGGTTGATCAACATGATAGCATTAGTATTAAATCAAATCTTAGTTTTTCTCTACTTATAAAGGTGTGAAGTCAATAAATAAACTGTAAATAATTGTTGTTGGTGTAACAATATACATGTAGTACCTCTCGCGATTAACTTAACTTGACGTACGTGTCACTCGACCCACCCCCCCCCCTTGAAAATAAATGTGCGAATATTTTGCGAGCGTTACTAATTAAGCAAACAACGAGCGGAATGCGCAGAAATCCGTTTGTTTGAAAAGCATACGTTACTTTTCTAATTTAAACGGCATGGATGAAGACAATTCAAGTAAAATTGTTACGCGATTCCTTTAAGAAGTGTTCCTTGTTTGTTTATGTACATGAGGAACCCTGATTGGTTGGTATGTGTCACTGGGTCACCAAACCCTAACAGCGCATGTGCTAGACCAGAATAGGTTGATTTTTGGTACCCTGTTCTAGACTAAAGTCATCCAAAGCCCTCCCCATCCTAAACTCGCAATTCAAAGTCATACCCTGCCCTGACTATAAGCAGACTACACTCTCCAGTAATTACGCCATCGCTGATTAAGAGCTTGAAAGTCATACCCTGACCAGTGGCACATTCTCCGTAAAGCCAGGCATCATATACTTGAGGACCTAACCTCAGACCTACATAAAGAAGAGGTCACGAAGTTGCATTGGACGTTAAACTAAGCACTAGATATAGTCTGCACTCAAACAATCGGACAAACTTCGAATTTTGCACTCGTTTCTCTCACCTGACAATTAGTAAAGAATCTTTCTTCCCGCGCACGGTCCAAGATTCGTTTTCTAAATATTTATTTCGTTCTTCATTTGCAGCATATCTGCATCATTAACAAGACTGGCAAGGAAAAGTACGCCCTGAAGAAATAACGCAGGCAGTGTGAGACCACTAGACCTGAGCTCAGCGGACGGACAGTGATTTATGTTCAAAGCAAGAGTATACTTACAAACGACATGGATGCGCACACAATCAAAAAGCGGAAGAGCATAAATATTACAGATATAAAGTCATAATCCAAAGACTGATCAATCGGGTACACTCGCATACACTATGAACGTTTCATGGTCAAATAAATATGGTATTCGGTTTCGTATATTGAAATCAACATTGTACTGTATTTATTGGCGCGAAAAACCAATTTGAAGTAGCAAATGAAATAAAGTCGCATATATACTAGCTATTACTAATTTTTAAATTTGTAGGAAAATCTCGACTTCTGAATTTTGAGAAATAAGTCGCCCGAAACTTTTGTTCAAGAAGTACAAAATGAATGGGTTTTTGATGGATTTACGACAACTGGTTCAAAAGTTAGAACGAATAACACCAATTATTTCTACTCTTTAAGGCAAGCAAAATGAATGGTCATTTTGAGGGTTTTCAACAACTGGTTCAAAAGCTAGAACGAATAACACCAATCATTTCTACTCTTTAAAGCAAGCAAAATGAATGGTCATTTTATGGGTTTTCAACAACTGGTTCAAGAGCTAGAACGAATAACACCAATCATTTCTACTCTTTGAGACAAGCAAAATGAATGGTCTTTTTAAGGTTTTTCAACAACTGGTTCAAAAGCTAGAACGAATAACACCAATCATTTCTACTCTTTAAGGCAAGCAAAATGAATGGTCATTTTAAGGGTTTTCAACAATTGGTTCAAGAGCTAGAACGAATAACACCAATCATTTCTACTCTTTGAGACAAGCAAAATGAATGGTCTTTTTAAGGTTTTTCAACAACTGGTTCAAAAGCTAGAACGAATAACACCAATCATTTCTACTCTTTAAGGCAAGCAAAATGAATGGTCATTTTAAGGGTTTTCAACAATTGGTTCAAGAGCTAGAACGAATAACACCAATCATTTCTACTCTTTAAGGCAAGCAAAATGAATGGTCATTTTAAGGGTTTTCAACAATTGGTTCAAGAGCTAGAACGAATAACACCAATCATTTCTACTCTTTAAGGCAAGCAAAATGAATGGTCATTTTAAGGGTTTTCAACAACTGGTTCAAAAGCTAGAACGAATAACACCAATCATTTCTACTTTTTGAGACAAGCAAAGTGAATGGTCATTTTATGGGTTTTCAACAACTGGTTCAAGAGTTAAAAAATGGTGCTCACTACTCCTGGAATTCCTGGAACTCCTGGAATTTCGAAATTTTCTTCCAGGGCCCTGGAAAACTCCTGGAAAAACAGACAATTTCCCTGTACTCCTGGAATTTTGTAGAAAAGTTTTTTGTTGGTTGTTTAATAAACAACCAAAACCTGTAGAAGAGTCTGACCCATGATTGTACTTTTTATATTTTGTCAAGATTCAATTTAAGGAAGATTTTTTTTCTTTCAATTTTGTTCATTTTTGTCCCATTTTGCTTCCAGAAAGTTACTTGATATTTTTTTGTTTTTGGCGAGAGAATTCGGGATTTGGTTCTGGAAAAATAAGTTTTTTAACCTTGAAAACTTCTGGAATTTCGTTATCATCAGTCAATGAGCACTATGTTAAAATTCTGATGATTTGACACCAACCATGTAGATGTACACTAACCGTTCGTTTTATTGTCTTGTTAAGTTGTATTTTGGGTTTTTTCTTTTTTGAAAGGGCTTGGATTACAACAGGTTTGACGTGATCGCGAAAGGTGATTGACTCGGTTTCTGTAAATCCCTGAAGCAAGTCGTAAAAGTCTAAAAATGACGAGGAAAATGTCGTTCACTCAAATTCGCGAAATTTTGGAGACATGTTTGAAAGACCGCTTAGAGAAGCCTGCGTTTAGCAAGCGTACAACTTGCCCAATGATAGTAAAAAAAATGAAAATCGTCGATAAAAGACATGTACCGCTAAAATCGGAACCCATTCGAAAATCGAATGTAAATATTTGTTTAATCGGTTTTTAAAATACTTTTATACTGCATTGTCGCAGGATAAAAGGGATAGGGGGGGGGTAACTATTAAGCTGTAATATAATATAGTTTCTCCAAATCTTTCTTCTTAAAATGATAAATTCTGAATCTAATCGGCGAAAGAAATACGGGAAATCAAAGGAAAGAAAGAGTTAGGTAATGCGAATTATCTTTACTAACTGACTAAAAACATGCTTTTTCAGGAAACTTTAAGGTCCTAAAGAGTTGACAGATTGAATGCGGGGTGCTGGGAAGAATGAATTTCGTGCAAGTTTCGTTTTGGCTATATTTCGGCTGCAGTTTTTTTTCACTTTTCCACGCATTTTGTTTAAATTCCCAATAATTTCGAGACATTCAACCATCTTCCTCATTTTTGTTCGATTGTAAAGTTAATAATTTTGACAATTCTACCATCCCCCCTTCCCCACGAAATCAAATGGTCGGCTCCTGAGAGAACTGTATGCAGTTCAGTAATACTTTTCAAAGTAAATTGGGTTTTCGGTTCTCACAACGTTTGGCACGTCCTCGAATGTCGTACTGTGGGGCTTTTTGCGCCTTCTTACAACTTCATCTATTAACTTCTTTTTGTACAACTTCCAGTTTCTCTCCTGCATATAGCTTGTGAACGCTTGCTTTTCCGTGGGAAAGGAAAGATTGAATTCTTGTCTCATTTCGTCCAACGTCTTTCCTCGCTCCTTCTTGCGGAAGACGATATGGTTTATGAGCACGCAGTTCACCTTGAGAAAGAAGAAACGAAAACATGTAGTTAGGTGATCCGGCGTGAGTAAGTGGTGTTTCTCGTGCATTCGTCCTGCTTTCCAATACTAGTTTATTTCAATTTTACTCAAAGTATTTTGATTCAAGCGAACAAAGAATCTCAACAAACATAACTGTCAAGGATCCAGCACACTTGAGCCAAGTCTACGCGTAAACGGGAGTTTTTAGAAACGGAGATTCTTTTCTCTGTTTTCAAAAATATTCGCGTCCACACACAGCGTATTCGAAGCTTTTTCGGCTGTCCACACAAAAACGTTAAAGCGATGGAAATACGTTAGCATCCTTCATAGAGTAACGCTTATTCTAAAGTTCTCCCTCCGCTCTTCTTGTATAACAATTTGGTCAACAAAATTATCCTAACATGCACTCGTTCGCCTGTGCCCTCTGCGTGGAGTAGCTTGCCTTTTGTTCAATCGTTTAACAGCCTTGTTCTCGACACTGACACAGAGAGCATACTTATTATGTTCAAACGCTTACTCACATAGTCAATTTAGTAACGTTAAATGCAAGTACGTGGATGCTATTAGGCTTGATGAAGACTTAAGTAACCTGCCCCCATGTTGACTTTTTACGCGGTACAATGCCGAACAATCATCTTCGATTTTCCCGAAAGTTTAGATCTCGTTCGCAGAACTCGTATCTTCCCCATTCCCCCTCTTCCTCTTCATTTGTGCTCGAACTACCAAAACGAGATCTGGCAAGGAGATGATCTGACCATGCACGTACCTGATACGGCGCAGAACTACGTATACCTATTTTTCTAGTCTACTTATACTACTAGAGGTTAGCAACGCTAATTGAAGTGCTGCTAGTTCAATAACTGTAAACATCAAATAGGTAACAAGTAAGATGTTTTTGTTAACTTATGTTAAGGAAAACAGGTCATTCCACCCGGTTCAGGCAAAGATTGGCTCTTTTAATCGTGTCTCAATAAAATGTACAAGTATGTGTTAAACAGCGAGTCACTCGCAATCGACTCTGCTCTCGCGCTCCGGTTTTCTTAGATTTGGATATAGAGCGCCCGGGGGGGGGGGGTACTTCAGGGTGAAAGTGGTAGGGATGACCGTCGGGAAGCTCGAATTTCTACCCTAAAAAAT